>OZ038515.1:1182500-1192500 GCA_964036315.1 Acanthosepion esculentum | reverse complement strand
TATTTCTTCCATATATAGCCCGGTGCCTGTGCTATATTCCTTGAGTTCCTTGATAAGATCCAAAGAAGAATCAGCAATATTGTTGTTCCTGATCTGGCGGTTCGGCTTCAGTCACTTGCCCACCACTGTAAGGTTGTCTCTCTGTCCGTTTTTTTTTTAATAAATACTTTCATGGTAATTTTTCAGATGGCCTTTTTGCTATGATACATGTATGAATTTAAACGCAATGACAGACTGTCGGCAAGATTTCATCAATCGAAAGTTGAGCTAGATCGTTGTAACAGTTATTTCTTTTCTAATAGTTTATTTTCTCGCTCTTGTCGCTTGTGGTTCCACGCTTTATAGCCAACTTTAATCTGCAAAAATTTAAATGCAATGTCAATCTACTATCTACTGTCCTTCTGACTGCTCTTTTCTCTTTCTACTTTCTTTTTTTTAAGCTTATCACCCCAAGCAAGGCTGGAAGCCACTAGCACGCAAGGGGTTACAGAAGGTTTGGAGGAAGAGCAGATAGGAGGGGTAAAGGAGAGGATGTGGAGAAAGATAGTGGATCGATCAAGGCAAGGGGGTTACAGAAGATTTGGAGCGGGAGAAGATAGGAATGAAAGGTGAAAGGATGTGGAGAAGGGAAGTGGATAGATCAAGGCAACTGGAGATGTCGATTGACGTTACACTTAAATAGTTGGAGATTGTATTTGTCAGGGAAACAGGAATAAGAAAGGGAGTTCCACAGGTGAGATGTGCGAGACATGAAGCTATTGGAGTAGGAGAGACGTCTACATCTAATAGTTTAAACGGTGAAGGGGTGGGAACGGGTTGCCAGCTTCGTAGGACGTTTAAATTCATGAGGCCTAGGAACCAGCGAAAGCAGCTCATCGGAGCAATTACCGTGAAAGTATTTGTAAAAAAGACAGAGCGAGGCAACGTCGCGTCTGTGTGAGAGCGACTGCAGACGAGATGACAGATCAGGGCCAATTACATTGCATATCCGTCTCTGGATCTTATCAAGAACCCTAATGTTTCTGTTCTTAATTCGTCCAAACCCTGTAACCCTTTGCGTACTAGTGGTTGTACTGCCTTGCAGACAGTGATAGTGTTTTAAAAATATTTAACTATCAAAGTATAAAAATACATTTTTATAGTAAAAATTACTAGCAATATGAATATATTTTCATAGAAAAAAATTAACAGCAATACATTTTTTGTAATATAATCCGTTGGTATTATCCAGGCGAGTCATATTAACACAACATAGAATTTGAAATATGTTAAAACTGACTCACAAAAGAGTGCCCCATGTTTATTTCCATTAAACAGAGCAAATTTTCTTTACAATTGGAATTAAGGTACCTTTAGTAAATGACCATTTTCCCCTACGAATTTTAATTTTAAAATTCGCAGGATTTTTCGAACTGTTTATGGTATCAGTTTGTAGTGTACTGTTTATTTGGAGAAAGAAAGAGAGAGAGTGTGCGTGTAATTGGAGACCTATTTGGAGATAAGGGGGGAGAAACAGGCATCGTTACTGGAATCATATTATGGAGCCTGGGTAGGGGGAGGGAGGGGGAGACTGAAGAGCTGACCTACATCCTAATGGTCACATGGTCAAAATTTAATTCGACCGGAATTCACTGAAATTAATGAAAACGGGAAAGCACAAGCAAGAGGTGACTTTGGTAAAATGAAAGAGAGGTAATTCTGAATTATTGGTATTGAACTCGTCCATATATCAGAGCCCAAAGTTAGGGAGTGTTTTTAAGGAGCTGGAATGAATTTGGATATATATCTATGCGTTCTCATGCGTTTGTCCACGTTAATAATACTTACACGTATAGCTGACTGCACTAACATACACACGATATCTACATTTAAGCACATACATACATACATACGCTAGGTGGAGGTGACCCTTTCTACTCTACCTATTAATTTCTTGGCTTAAATTATGTACCCTATGTTAAGTATTAGGAAGTCTTCTGATGATAGTCAAAATTTGATTACCCTCTATGTCTATATGTCTACACACACACACATATATATATATATATATATATATATATATATATATATATATATATATATATATATATATTTATATAAATATATATATATATATATAAATATATATATATATATATATTACCAGCAATAGATTTTTGTAAAAGATAAAATAAATTGCCAGCAATACATTATAGTAAAAACAAATTACTAATTTTCCTAAGAAAATCAAATTTCGGCATTAAATGGCCCATAAATTGATATGCCGCAAAACAAACCAAACCAATGATTGACATTGCATGTAAATTTTTGAAGACTAAAGTTGGCTAGGAAGGACGAAGTTAGAAGAGTGTTCTACAAGCAAAATATGCAAGAGAAGAAACTGTTAGCATAGAACTTACGGTTACATCTAGCCATTTCAACTGTAACTTGATGAGACGGCAATATAGTACTTCGATTTTCATAAATTGTTGGTACCATAGAGGAAAGTTCATCAGAACAATTACCATGAAAGTATTTCTAGAAAAGGCCGAGGGAAGCTAAGTTACAGCCGTGAGATAAGAACTGAAGCCGAGATACCACTTCAGGACCAATAACATTGTTCGTTTTATCTAAATATATAGCAGGAGCACCAGGCCATATGTGGCAGCAATGTTCAAACCTAGGACGAATTGTAAACCTATAAATATGTAAGATAGATTCTGGAGGGAAAGGTTTTCTGGCGTAGTGACGACACCGTCTACCAACTTAGCAAGTGATTCAATATAATCTTTCCAGTTCATATCAGTGGAAAACGTTAGTCGCACAAGAACTGATTCCTTCAGACATCTGGCTCTTTAGTTTTATTCTCTGCCTTGTAATTTTACTTGATCCGACGGGGTTTACTGAGCAGACGGTTCTCTCCAAACATATTGTCGGAGTTAGCTCCTCCTTAGTTCCTTAATCCTTCACCAGGGATCTCTCTCCCCTTGCTATAAATACTGGGTGACAATTTTGCCTCGATCTCTTTTTACCCTCAGCCCTTGGGCCGTATCCCACCTCGCGTGGAGCTGAGGTAATTCTTTCTCTTCTTTCTTCATTTCAGCTAATACCAATATGTGAGCTCTCACAGATACAGCGTTTCCCAAATTATGGGAACACGCTAAGAACAATACCAATACACGTACGTACGAACACTCACCACAATACACACAGAGAATATTCACCACACAAACTCAATGGAACTGTCCATGTGCTTGTAACTTTGTTTATATATATATATATATATATATATATATATATATATATATATATATATATATATATAATTATCGGTCTTATTTTTTTTACTTTGTCTTCTTGGACTTAATTAAAGTCCAACATTCTCATGTAGCTGGACCGGTTAGCAAGAACTTTTAACCCACGTGTGTTCTTTACATCTTCACCCCACGGTCCTCTACAATATCATATTCAGTCAGGAAGATTTCATTATTTCTTTTGAATAGTCATTGTCACACACTATCCCAATTGGTTGTTAATGCTTACTTGGTGGGGATACAGATCGATATTTCAGATTTTTCAATATTACATTGCCGACATATCTTTTTGGCTTGCTGTGTTGCGGTCATGTTTTATTTTGTATCCAAAAATATAATCTTATTAAAAAAAAAAATCCACTATGTGTATACCTTGTTATATCACGTGGCCGAGTGTTTAAAACATACGTTTTTTCTTATCGTGAGACCCATGTTCGAATCTTATCATGGTCGATTTCTGATGTTTAATTTAGCGGCATATCAAAACCTCTACGGTTTATTTAATACCGAAACCTAAGCATTTTAATCACTACTTTATGCATTCAATTAAATATATTTTGAACGCAATTGTATACTTTCAAATATAGATAAAATGCATTGTTGGTCATTTTGCTAAAAGAAAAGTATTATTCGTAATTTTAGTATAAAATGTATAGCGGAGCATTTTGCTTTAGAAATATATTGTTGGAAATTTTACTACATATGTATTGTTAGAAATTTTTTAATATAAAGATGTATTGCTGGTATGTTTACTATAAGAATGCATTTTCATATTTTCATAGCATTCTATTTATGTTTGGGGGTTCACTGTTTATCCATAGCTGTGACCCTACCAGTTGCTACCACGCCTGGTCAGGGTGGGCTTGGGAACAACAGCAATTAAGAGGTGATTTCACGATCCTAAAACTTCCTGATCATAGGCCTTGCTGCCGTATGTACTTTATCATCATATCCAGGACTAGATTTGTCTGCAAGATGATTTTGTGATGTTATCGGTCTGGGGTAGACGTGCGTCACCTTTGGAAAGTGTCTCAAACCCATAACACCGTTTGACCGAAGCCTTGTGAGTGAAATTGTGTAGACGGCCTTATTTGCAAGCCGTCGATGACTGTGTTAACATGGAATCACAAAACACCGTAACCGAGAGCTTCAGCGTACTGGCCTTGTTCGGGCTGCTGATTAAGCCAAATAATGCGCTCTCTTCCAGAAACAGTAACTAAGGTCTGCTCAGCATAGTTGTGCCCAAGCAGGCGTCTGCAACATGAATTCTTCCTCTATCTGTAGAAATATTAATTAATTTCTTATTGTTATGGTCCAGGTTAGGACCAAGGAAGAACAACACGAACACAAGAGTAGAAATAACGAAGATATATTACACGGAATAATAATACAAGATGTGGAAGGTGTTAGTATGACTGTCAGTCTGGTTTGGAGTGAACTACTATCGGCTCGACTCGATTCGCCTCTCTCTCTCTCTCTCTCTTGAGAGGCGTAGTATACATAGTGTTAGGGAGAGTTCATTCTGTTGTTATAGGTAAGGACCCATAACACTTATATTTACTAGTAGCAGCAGCACTGTGCCTGGTTTGTCTAAGCGGTAAAAGAATGAGGTAATGGTCAGCAAAGAAGACATATTAAAATCGAATAGGTCAACGTACGTGGTGTGGAAAGGACAGCGACGTAGAAATCCATTTTTATAGATTATTCTGCTCCCAAAATGCTTTAAAATCCTTTCTGACTGCCATCAGCATGGCTGATACTAGACTCTAGGAGTGCAGGGTAGTGCGCCTTCACCTCACGTTTTCCACTGACATAAAATGGACCGATTATATCGAATCAATTCTTTAGTCTACTGCAAGAAAATTTGGGACACAGTGTTCACTTTCCACTCGATAAAGTCCTAAATCCTCTCCGTCTCCTAGTGCGTGACGAATTATTTATTAGCTTTAAAAGTGGTTTCCATGTTTTGAAATAAACGGGTATTTTCGATTCCTGTACGAAGCATCCTATTTTTGGTACTACTTTTCATTTAGACCGATTGATATTAATTTCCTTGTTTAATAAAATAAAAAAAATCAGAGATAGAAACTCAAATACATTTAACCACTAAGAATAATGTTTATAATAATGAGAAATAATGTCAGATAAAAAATCCTTTTTTTTTTTAAAAGAAATTCATTGTTTACAAAACAGTTTCTATTTATTAAGAAAATATTGAATTTAAAAATTTTTTTTATTAAAATCTAAATGATCTTTTTCTCCACATATCGTTTTATGAATATCATTTTTTTTTCTCTACTTGGCTTAACATTTCAGTTTAGTAAGATTTTAAAGAAGAATAATTTGTCTTATGGAAAACTTTGAGAAATGTTTAATTGAAAAGAAAGAAGTTTAAAGACGAATGAAATTCTTTTACCTGGTTTGTCAATGGAAAAAGTGATGAGATCATCCCACAAATCTTTATCATTTTGTTCTTTACAAAAATCAATGGCTTTCTGGACATTATCCAATTGCTCCATTATTACCTTCAGTGCTCCTTTTGTGTCACCCATTTTATCTGAGAGGAGTGGAGAAGAAAAGAGAAGTCACAAGTGCAATTTGAATTCCTGACATTTGGAAGTGCTCAAAAAACAGGGAACATACCATTTTTCCATCATCTTAATTGTGTAGGCATCCTCTTGGGAGTCGATTCCACACAGTAGCAGTTCATGGGAAGAAGCTGCTCAAGTTGAACTAACATCTCACCAATGGAATATGAAGGGAATGTGGGTGGTTTGCTACAATGTGCATTGCATGGTGGGTTTTAGCTGTGAAGGTTAGAACTGGTGAAATTAAGGAATGTAGTTCATCTGAGCACTTTCTATGGGAATAGCAATAGAGCAGTGACAGGCTTGTGATGTTTCATTTAGGAGAAAGGGGTTGCAGGGGTTACCCACAAGGATACAGAGGCCCTTTTAGACTGTATTAAGACTGGAAAGTGAAGACCGGACAGCTCCTGCCTATATATAGCAACAGTACTCCATTTTTGGCTTGATCTGTCTCTTGCAAAGGTAGAGGATAGCAATACAGGGAACTGGCCATTTTTCCATCATCTTTAGTGATGGATCATATGTATGAGGTTTGGGTTGAGTTTAAGTCCCAATAGGTGCTCACAGCATGGGGCCTCCCTGAGAGACACATTCATTTATCATGATTGGTGATAGTTCATGGTCTGATCGTTGATGATGGAATGTAATTAGTTTGGTTTTTGCAGCATTTAATGTAACCAACCCATTCCCCCCCACCCATTGAAATGTTAGAGCTTGGTCAATGGAGAGATCAGCTGTCAATCTCTGGTCATCTAGAGTTTTGAAGCTGTACTCATATACCTTTGAATTATGCTTCCATTTTTTGGTTATTTCTCCTTTCTCTAGCTTCCACCAATGAGAAACCATCCTCATTATTAATATTATCTTTAAATTTATCAATGATTATGAGATACAAGTGAGGGGCTGATTGATATTAATTTCACTGTTTAATAAAATTAAAAAAAACAGGGATAGCAACTTGCCTTTTCTTTTTCTTGTTTTTTTATGTATCAGGCCGTGGAGACGACTCTCCATGACTTCTCATCTTTTATGGGTGCACCTCCAAAACACTCGATTACTTTCACTGTTTAATAAAATAAATGAAAAAATCAGGGATAGCAACTCAGACACGTGAACGCACAAAAATAACGTTTATAGCAATAAAAAATAATGTCGGATAAAAATTATTTTACAAAGTTCCGATCTTCTAATACTTTGCTTATTTTCTGAAAAGTATCCTTCACTATTCCAGTATCGTTCTCATTTCTCTTCTGCTTCTTCCCATGTGTGTGCATTTATCTACTTGTTTGGTTCTGACGTTTCAATTCCGTAGCTGTCCTTCATCAGCGGTCCTTTTGCTGACCTTCTGTAGAAGTTCTTGCATTTTTCTGTCCGCTATCAACACATTGCCAACGCCTTATCTTATGTTAAGATTGTAGCAATTTAAATACATGATTCAATCATGTCTGTGTGGTAATGCCAGAGTAATGTTCTTTGATAGCTTGTGGAGTTGCGCGCTCAAGTGATAATGGAAAATAGTTTTGTTTACCCTCTATTAGATTAGAAAATGCATTGGCTCCCCCCCAAAAAAAATTGCAGGTAGGCCATTTTGGGGTGTCGAAATATCTACAACCTTTGGGATTTGTTTTCCATGAACAATCTTGAGGGAAATCGCTGAGTTAGCTGATTCATGGATAACTTATTTTTCGGTTTTTATTGTCTGATGAACTCGAAAAAGAACCCCAGAAATATTCCGTTTTAAAACGTGATTTCTTTGATTTGATTGGTTACAAAATATCTCTGTAATGGAATTGGAATTTTCTGATTGGATAAATAGTGCCGTTGCGATACAGAGGAATAGTATTGTATACGTGTACGCATGATTTCCTTGGCGCAATGTATATTTTTTGTCGAAATTACTTCATTCGCCAGGAGCCGGAAATGAGTTCAGTTCGAGCAAATGTTATTGCTTTTCGTCTTAATATGATTTTGGACGATGAACAGACAACTTCCTGTTGTCTATTAAAAGAGACGATAGTTTCTACAGACACACACACAGACTATTTGGCGTCTCTCCATGAATTACAATTGAATCATTTTGTTCATCTATGTGCCGTGAGTCTTTTTCGGCGATCATAGCCCTCCGCAATTTCCTTAATAACTTTAATGCTTTCCTCTGTCACTTACACCTCTATCTGGCCTGTGAGTATTATATTTTCCCAGCCGCTTTTCCTAATAATATACCCCAGAAAATTTAACTACCTTATTCTGATGTTAAGTATAAGTGTCCATTTTGTTACCATTGTCTCCAGAATTTCACCGTTGCTCACATGTTCGGCCAATGACACCCTTCTGTAGAACTACATTTCTGCTGCTTCAAGTCTCTTCTTCATCTGCGAGACTTTCTAGTACCCACTGCCATACAGAAGGGCTGATATTACATAACAGTTCAGTACTCTTTACTTTGCTTCTAACGATATTTTTTCTGTTTTTTAATACTTAGCTCAGCTTTTGGAAGGCATCTTTCGCTATCCCAATGCGCCTTCGGATTTCCGTGTAGCACTTTCCGTCTTCTGTTAAGACGCTTCCCAGGTATTTAAAATGTTGCACCTGTTTTCATTTCGGCATCTCCATTTTGTAATTTGAATGTTCGACTGTCCCTTTTGCTAACAACCATTCATTCAGTCTTCATGGAATTGTCGTTTACTCTTTCTAATAAAATTACATTACAAGAAGGAAAATACTTTGCAATGCTTGCAATCCCCGATTCCTAACATAGTAGGCGTGAAAATTATACGGGGTCCCACGTGGACCACAAGATCCCACGTGAACCACAAGATCCCACGTAGACCACAAGATCCCATAACATCTTTTCTCTTATTTGGCTGGCATGCTATCAAGAGACAATGTTATCAAGGTACAAAAAATATATATATATATATATATATATATATATATATATATATATATATATATATATATATATATATATATATATATATATATATATCAAGGATATATATATATATATATATATCAAGGTACAAACAAATGTCCGGATATAAAAATCGCTAAATGTATGTTAATATTATTCTTTGTAAAGCATGCATATAAATTAAGCTTAACGACCTTAGATTTTGTTATGCACGTGGCCGAGTGGTTAGAACCTTCGCATTCTGACCATGTGACCCGGGTTCAAATGTCACCATGGTCGATTGTCAGGAAGATGACTTCCTGATGTTATCGGACTGGAGGGGTCGATCCCAGCGTTGCGACACCTTTGGAAAGTGTGCCTGAAAACCACAGCGCGGGATGACCCAAGCCTTGTGAGTGAAATTGGGTAGACAGAACCCTTGGGGGACGTCGATAGTTGTGCTAGCACTAAAGTCACAAATCATCGTGGCCGAGAGCTTGAGCGTGCCGGCCTTGTTCAAATTGTTGAACACGTAGATAACGCGCTCTCTCTCAGAAAACGTAACTGTTGAAACTTGACTAATGCATGGAATAATAATGCAAACACAAAATGTAGTTAGAATAAAATGTATTGAAACAAGAAAGTGTACACAATATTTGCATATAGTCTTTTGTATATTCCTGGGAAGACCGTTCCTGGAGAATGTGTTGACTAAGTCGCAGTCGGGCAGAGTCTCTAGTTGGATCTCTTGATTTGCCTCCCTGTCTTCCGGTACCAACCATATTTATATCGTCGGTACTCCGCTATGCAAATTAGGTGGATCCTACCACAACAGTAACTAAGATCTGCTCAGCATAGTTGCAGTATAAACCACAGGTGGGCTCTGTGGGTGTTGAATAAACACAAATGCACCTGCTATAGGGATTGGCTAGCCACCCTAGTAGACGGGTATCCTCGAATACGAGTGGCCAGCTATACCTAAGATTTTGTTATGCAATACTTGTGCCTGGCCATCTCTTCCCTTCACTCTTTTTTCCGCACCTCCCCCATTATCACCCTTTTTGCTCACCGACCCTCTTGGAGTTTCGCAGAATCCTCAGGTGGCAGTATCGCACACTTTTTTTAATTGTTGCTTTAAATTCAAGTTTCAATTCTTCTTCGGTATTTACATGACTATTTTGAATCCAGTGCATCGAGTTTTGGATAATGAAGACTGGTGCCAAGAA
>OZ038515.1:1085000-1177500 GCA_964036315.1 Acanthosepion esculentum | reverse complement strand
GTAAGCAATAATTTTGTCTGTGAGAAATAGGCTCTAGTATAGAAAATGAGTCACCCCCACCTACTGTAAGACAGCGTAAATGTTTGCGGAAAGGCTGGATAAAGCCGATTGGACAGACCCAGCTCAGATATGACAGCAGAATTCCATTTTTGGTATAATCTGTATCATGTAATCATAAATCTCGACAGAATGTCCAGATACTCCCAGGAACAGACAAATAGGCCGTTTCCCTATAAGAAAACATTTGCAATTTATCGACCGAGTAGCCAGTGCTGCTTTCGGTTAAAATCTATAAAACCTTCCGCTTAAAACAATTATTCAGAATAATAGGTTACTCAAATCCAGTAGCTGTTATCGTTCTTTCTACTAGTGATGAAGTTGTCCTTCCTAACCTTTAATTTAAAGTAGTGAGAGATGTCAAAATCTTGATTATGTCATTAATTTATCTTCCAGTTACATGCACTATTTTAATTGTTGGTGCTGTTGGTAGCTCTCAAGTGAGGTGGTTTCTGTTATTTGACACAATTCATTGTGATTATGAAGTACCACTTCCCAAAGTTCAAACGAGGGTGGTCTTTTCCAAAACCTACAGTTCTAACCTTCACGGCTTAAATCTACCCTGCTGCCCACATTGTAGCGAACCACGCTCATTCCGCTCGGATTGCATTTTTGAGATGTAAGTTCCACTCGAGCAGCCTCTTCCCGCAACCGCTGCTTTGTGGAAACGGCTCTTAAGAGGGTGTTTTCAAGATCACGGAAATTCTTTCTTACCCGTTATAGCATAGAATTAACTTCTCTACATATCCGACTAAACTGGGCCTCTTACGCTGTAACCCTCTACCTTGACTGGCATTTATACAGAGTGAACATCACTGTAAAAAATGATAGACTCGGTCCTATTGTCTTGGCTGGCGATTAGGCTACCTCAGAAAGAAATGGCAGCCTACTTTGAGAAAATCTTCTGCTTTGTCAATTATAAATAGATAGAGGCGTGATATCCCAAGCGTGTACTTACGTATGGAAATTAACTGACTGAATAATGAGAGAATCTTCTGCCTTATCAATCATAGAGGCGTGATATCCCAAGCGTGTACAACGTATGGAAATTAACTGCCTGAATAATGAGAAAAACATCTGCCTCGTCAATCATAGATAGAGGCATGATATCTCAAGCGTGTACTACGTATGGAAATTAACTAACTGAATAATGAGAAAAACTTCTGCCTCGTCAATCATAGATAGAGGCGTGATATCTCAAGCGTGTACTACGTATGGAAATTAACTAACTGAATAATGAGAGAATCTTCTGCCTTATCAGTCATAGAGGCGTGATATCCCAAGCGTGTACAACGTATGGAAATAAACTGCCTGAATAATGATAGAATCTTCTGCCTTATCAATCATAGAGGCGTGATATCCCAAGCGTGTACAACGTATGGAAATTAACTGCCTGAATAATGAGAAAAATTCTGCCTCGTCAATCATAGATAGAGGCGTGATATCTCAAGCGTGTACTACGTATGGACATTAACTAACTGAATAATGAGAAAAACATCTGCCTCGTCAATCATAGATAGAGGCGTGATATCTCAAGCGTGTACTACGTATGGAAATTAACTAACTGAATAATGAGAAAAACTTCTGCCTCGTCAATCATAGATAGAGGCGTGATATCTCAAGCGTGTACTACGTATGGAAATTAACTAACTGAATAATGAGAAAAACTTCTGCCTCATCAATGATAGATAGAGTCGTGATATCTCCAGCGTGTACTACGTATGGAAACTAATGACTGAATAATGAGAAAATCTTCTGCCTTTGTCAATCATAAATAGATAGAGGTGTGATATCCCAAGCGTGTACTATGTATGGAAAAAAAACTGACTGACTAATAGTTTAGTGTTACCAGTATTACTAAGCCATATCCTAGGGTGAAGATGTGGATTCATATCTTCCCCAAGAGAATCAGCGTTGAAGTGAATATAACGAACCTAATGGAAATTAGAAATCAGGTCTCCGATTAACAATTTCAAACCATTTTTATTCCGTTACACCACCTGCACATCCAATCTTACAGCACCTGGTATTCACAAGCGACCAGCCATCTAGTTATTCATCTGGCTCAACATTGCTTAACTTCGGTGATTGTACGGGAAGCGGTGTTTCAACATGATGTGGCCGTAATTCTTTATTTGTAAATTCTATGCAAGTCTCAAATCCCCTTCTCAAACAGATCAGAATTTAGAGATGTTTTCTTAGACTGGCTGAAATCGAATGATTGGAAACCTTGACTGTCCCACTCTTTAATCCAAAGGTGGAGAGCGGAGAATGATATTCGTACTTTTCCTAGTGAATGTAAAAGATTAAACTGAAACTTGAACGTGTTCATTTGATTTTACTTCCCGCTCTGATAACCATTACATTATGTACATCCAAATAGATTGTAATAATCAGCATGGAAATCTATTTTCAATTTTCTAAATTAATTTTATTTCGTTTTTGTTAATCAGTGAAACGACTAAATAAAAAAGAAATGAAATGAAAAATTCAAAAATAAATTGAAAATAAATTACCACGACGATTATGGCCATCTTTATGGATGTTCATATAATCTAACGGTGAGGAGAGCGGAAAATGAAATCAAATGAACACGTTCAAGTTTCAGTTTAATCTATTGTATTCAATTTTTTCACTAAAGCCAATGAGGAAAGCATAGAAATCTATCTTCTTTCTACAGACTAGATATCCAATCCTTGGGTGTTAGCCTCTCTAAGGGAAAAAAATCTTCATTCAAAACTAAGTGGGCGATTTAAAATCACTCAATTTGTAATAAATTCACAGATAATAAAGAATTGGTTTCTGTGGGAAGCCATAGTCGACTACTTCCTTAAGCGACATAGCATTTCAAAAGACTGTTCCACTATGTCCTGAAGTACCATTTTTCTTAATTCACCCCAAGGAAGCTAAACACACACCACTAGGATGCAGTGGCGTTTACAGAGAGTGAAATAGAAAGTAGAGACTTTAGTGGTGGCGGGGAGAATTGGCAAATGAGAAAACTCCTTCGGTTCTACCCATTCTCCTAGTCAGTGTCTGTCCCTGTGGTGCAGCCATCTTAACAAAGTGGAACACAGGCTTTCTCTCAGCCCTACAGAATCCATCCGACCTGATTCCAGTGATACCTGACCCTTCTGATTCCGTTCGAATCGCCTCCGAACAGCTGTTAGTCGCTGTAGAGCCAACCTTCAGAGCTGAGGATATAACGCCGATGATGATCCCAGCTGCCAATGCTGGCAATTAAAAACTATAGATCATCTTCTAGTTTGTCCCAGTCTTGAAAATTCATGCACACTTGAAACCTTAGCATCCCAGGCAAGGCGCTGTGTTCAAAACTGGATGGGTGTAGTGTAGCTACTCGATAATATAATATACAGAGACATGACAGAATTGAATAGACACCAAGATAAATTTTATTTCTGATTTTTTTAATAATCAAGATAAATTAACTTAGATTTTTTTAATAACCAAGATAAATTAACTTAGATTATTTGATTAAAATTGCAGGTAACAATACTGGAACATGCCACGAACCAAAGGAGCATCAGACCTATCCGAATTTCAGCTAGGACATATAGTGGGCCAACATGAAGGTGGTCTTAGTCAAAGAAAAATATCTGAAAATCTTTCGATACCCCTTTCTACTGTCAATAGAGTGATCATACAATTCACCAGAGAGAGCAAGAAGTGCACAAAACCTAATCCAGGTTGCCCTGGGCCCTCTGAAAGAACCATGCGTCTTGTCAAAAGAAATGTTGAACAGGATCCACTTTGCAAGGCCTCTGACATAGCAACACAAGTTGATGTCAGTCCCAGAACAGCTGTCAGGTATCTTCACAAGCTGGGCTATTATGGCAGAGCTGTGAGAAGGAAACCACTTCTCCGTCCAACCAATATCAAATGCAGAAAGGATTGGGCACATGAGATGGTGAAGAGAAATGTGACCTTTTGGACCACTGTCATTTTCTATGATGAGTTAAGATTCGTATTATTTTCCGACAGTGGAAGAATATGGGTATGGAGACTCTGTAGTCAAGAGTTTGATTTAAAAAGACTGCAGCCAATGGTGAAACATGGGGGCCTTTCAGTAATGGTATGGGGTGCAATTTGGAGTGATGGTCGCTCAGAGCTTGTGGAGTGTGAAGGAAACATTAATTCAACCAAATATGTTTCTATATTAAAGAAAGGGCTCCTTCCAATATTCTCAAGTAGTAGAATGAGCAAAGTTGACTCCCTATTTATGGAAGATGGAGCTCCATATCCCACTGCTCAAGCAACAAAACATTGGTTGAGACAAAATGGGATAAATAAACTTCCATGGCCAAGTCAGTCCCCGGATATTAACCCTATTGAACACCTTTGGGGCATATTAGATCGAAAACTCCACAAAAATAACAGGCAGATATCTTCTAAGCCCAAACTTTTAAGATTATTGCGTGAAACATGGCAAGAAATCCCTCAAGATGATATTCGTGAACTCATCGCTAGCATGCCTAGAAGGTGTCCTTGCATTAAAAAAGCAAAAGGGATGTCAACCAAGTATTAGTTATTAAATTTATAACCATTTATAATTACTTCATTTGTATAAATTACTTGTTTAATCAAATAAACGGTTTCTGTGAGCGTCTATTCAATTCTGTCATGTCTGTGTAGTGAGGAGAAAAAAGCAAAGGACAATACAGGTTCATGGTGATTGAATTTTCATTTAAATTTTTGAAGGTCGTTGTAGTCAGGGAAGCAAGAAATCGATGAAGTTCGAGAAAATAAACTGTTAGAGTAGAAATGGTGGCTGCATCTAGCTAGTTCATCAATAAAATGATGAGACCTTGTTGCCAATCTCGTAGAACGCCTAAATTCATGTAGTCGGGTCAATATAGAAAGAAGCTCATCAGAAGAGTTGCTTGATGAAAATATTTAAAGAACTGCCAGAGAGAAGTCGCATCACTTCAGTTAGAAAATGACAGAAGTCGAGATGTCCAGTCAGGATCTATTAAATTACACACCCTTATTTGAATTTTGTTAAAGATTTCGAGATATACGGCCGGAGAACCAGACCAGATATTTATGTCTTTAATCAATTCGGCCGAAGCAAGGCAAACATGACACCAAGACACGAGGGACGGCTGGGAGCTAAAGATCGGAAACCTGATCCTAAAACGTGAATGATTAATAAACCTCTACCCACCGTTCAAAAGACTAGGGACGTGTGTGAACCGAGCGATAATAATTATTATTTAATACAGTGTAACCCGTATATAAGAGAAACCCGGATATAAGAGAAATCGTCTCTGGTCCCAAATTAGAGTCTGTGTTAATGTATATATAATAGACCAAACCCGGATATAAGAGAAACCCGGATATAAGATACTTCTTCTCCGGTCCCGACAACTCTCTTATATCCGGGTTACACTGTATTACAGATACAGTGCATTCGTGCAAAAATGTACTATGCTAATTTTCAAGTACCATCAAAATTTTGAAAAAAAACAAAAAAAACTTTTAAGTTTGTTAAAATATGATTCCCCATATATATATATAAAGACATTTTTATGTTTATACAGTGTAACCCGGATATAAGAGACCCGTATATAAGATAAACCCGGATATAAGAGAGATTTTCTCTGTCCCAAATTAGAGCCTGTGTTAATAAAACAAAATAGACCAAACCCGTATATAAGAGAAACCCGGATATAAGAGACATCGTATCCGGTCCCGACAAATCTCTTACACTGTAATGATATTTAATAATAATATTTATTTAATAATAATAATTTATTTGAATTTATTCAATATCTGATTTATTTAAAATTTTTATTTTACATTAAATAAAAATGATTATTTCAATCATTTTTCGTTATTTTTTTTTTTTTTATCAAAAGACGCACAACAACAGGTATCGGCATTTCGTTCATGCCAGACATACGGGATATTGCAGTGTTAAAGAAAGTTTCAACCTCAATATCCGTAAAGTCAGCAGCTAATATTCTGTTATGGAATGAATAGGCTACCTAGGCTCTAAAAATTAAGAAAAAATATTCTTTGGCATCAATATTAGTTTAAACTAATTAAAGTCATCCGTCATTCTGCAAATTCCTGTGACAGGCTTTGTTCTCGCCCTATACAAAATTACGCTCATGATATATAGACGAACTATCAAATCAGACGAGCAAACGATAGTTTTTTGGGTTTTTTTTTTTTGTTAATTGTTTTGTAGCTGACTGACAACACTTAATTTTCTTTCAATATATTCCTTCGTTTTTTGTATAGTGTACTTTTCTTAGGTTTTCCTTGTGTTTTCATTACGAGTTGTTTATGTTTTCAGTTACAGTGCAATCATTATGCTTTTTTATTCAATTTTTTTAATTTGGTTTATTCATCTTTTCTTGTTTTTTTTTTCGGGGGGGGGGTCACTATTTAGACTTTTCTTTTTTTTTGTTTTTATTCCTTCCTTTTTTTTCTTTCTTTCTTACTGTCTCTTTCTTTCCACTTCTTTCGTCATTTCTTTCTCTTCTTTTCGATTTAATTCTTTTTTCTTTCTTTCTTTCATTCATTCTTCTTTTATAGCATTTTTCTTCTTATATAATTTCTTTTCATTTCTTTCTTTCTTTCTTTCTTAATTTTTTCTTTTCTTTGTTAATTTTATTGCCCTTTCTCTTGTTATTTCATCATCTCCTGCCATTTGCCTTTTTACTTTTTATTTCTTTCTTTCTTTCTTTCTTTCTTTCTTTCCACTTCCCTGAGGCATTTGTTTCTTTTTTCTTTTCTGTTTTCATTCTTCTTATATCTCTTTCCTTCCTTCCTTCCTTCCTTCCTTTCTTTCTTTCTTTCTTTCTTTCTTTCTTTCTTTCTTTCCTTCCACTTCACTGAGTATTTTTCTTTTTCTTTTTCTTTCTTCTTTTATCTCCTTCTTTCTTTCTTTCTTTCTTTCTTTTGTGAATACTTCGTCTTGTGTCATTTCTTTTCTAGTCATTTCTTTTTTCCTCTTCCCTTTCGATTTTTTTCTCTCCACTTTTCTATTCATTTCTTTCTTTCATCTTCTTTTCCATTTTTCTGTTCCTCTGTCATTTCCTCATTCTTTTTCATTCTTTTTCTTTCTCCTTTTTTTCTCTTTATTCTCTTCTTTTGCCATTTCCTGTCGATTTTTTTCTTATTTCTTTTTCCTTTCTTTCATCTTCACCCTTTGCTTGCCATGCTTTTTTTCTTATCGCTTCCATGTCATTTCTTTTCTTTCTTTTTTTTTCGATTCTTCATACATAATCACTTTCCTCTTTTCGTTCACTTCTTATTTCTTACTTTCTTTCATTTATTCCCCTTGTTAATATTTCCTTCTTTCATACCTTTTCCGTTCTTTTTTCACAGATGTTGTCGTTCATTTATTTATTCCTTTCATTCGATACCTTTTTATTTTTTATTTATTCATTTATTTCATCGTTCTCACACTTTTCTGTCCGTCCCATCTCTCTCTCATTCCCAATTCCCTATTCCTCTCTCTCTATCTATCTCTCTCTCTGTCTTTCTCATATACACATATACACTCTTCATCTCTTCTATAAAGTTAAACATATAAATATTTAAATGCATATCTGTATTTGTGTCTGTGTCTGTGTATACGAGAGCTGCTGAATAATCCTCGCAAAAGACAGTTCAGAAATTCAGACCAAACATCAATTTTGTTTTAGTGGAAGCCTTTCTAGTTTTGGCTAAGAATTTTTCATCACCTCTGTGAATGATTTTGTTTTTCGAAAATAATAATTTCTACTGTTATTGCTTACGTAGAATTTAAGCTGAATATGATAACGTTAATAATCGTCGTTTTCAGTGTTTTTAATTAGTCCATCATCTATGTACTGGCAGGGCTCAGAAGTGCTTAACTGATACAGTGTTAATAACAATGTAAGAATAATTTCAAATAAGTCATCTTACAAGAAAAAAAGTTATATCTCTTGTCTTGAGCACAAATTCTAATGGCTCTTCTGAGACAATGTTTAATCTTTTCTTACCGTACATAAACAATATTTATTTACCATAAAATCCACTTATGTATGTCGTCTATCACCAAATACATGGTAATGGTAATATTAGCCGTTTTCTTATAAGGAAACGTTTGGCATTCATTAACCGAAGCGTCATGACTATTTTCAGTTGAAAATTATAAAATATTTATCTTAAAAGAATTTTTCAGGAAATTAGGTTTCTCAAGTCCACTAGCTGTTACCATTATTTCTAGGATTGATGGTAGTTTTCTTCCTGACCTTTCATTTTTTGTAATTTGGAATGCCAACATCTTGATTGTGTCACTATTTTCACTTCCAGTTAGCTGTGATATCTATTTCAGTTGTTGCTTCTGTTGATGATCTTCGAACGATGTGGTTCATTTTATTTGGTACAGTTCTTTATTTGTGATTCTGTAGGATCAAAGAAGTGCGGTCTTCGACAAAACCCATACATTTCACTCACTCAAAGCCATGTTTAAGAATTGATCTTATGACTAGTATTTTAACGCAGATATTATTAGCAATATTACACATTTCCATAAAAGAAAACATTCGTTATCTATTGACTTTTAATAGCTTTTCTTCTGAGGCAATGCTTAATCTTTTCTTGCTGTGAATGAACAATATTTTTACCATTAGATCCCCTTATATATGTCGTCTATCACAAAATACATGGTAATGGTAATATTAGCCGTTTCCTTATAAGGAAACGTTTGGCATTCATTAACCGAGCAGCTAAAACCTCTATTGACTGGCATTTATAAAATCTTTCTCTTCAAAAATCTTTCAGGAAAATCGGCTTCTCAAGTCCAGTAACTGTTATTGTTCCTTCTACAAACCTGCCTAACATATTCTGAAAGTAGTTTAGAATGTTAATATTTTGATTGTCATTATTTTTTCTTTATATTATAAGTGATATCAATTTTAGCTCTTGAAGGTTCTCAAGTAAAGTGTTTTTTACTTTGGCACGCTTCTTTGTCCGTTATATAAAACTAGCCATATTATCCGCGCCTTGCTGCGTGTCACACATTTTCTTTGTAAGAAAATGATTGATTGATTTTAAATTTGTGGAGAAAAATGATGCATTTCAATATTACTCAATGATCTTCGCGATGTGATCTCCATCTTCCAGCTTTTTCCTTCTATATTTTGGATAGGAGTTATTCCCTTATTCAAATTTAGATTTAATTTAAATCAAAGGGAAAAAATCATTGAGGGTGCCTATTCCACCAAGGCTCCCGGGGACCAACTTCGATCAAAATGAAAAATACTCGTCCACGTACTCTAGGAGTCATCCCCATGTTCAAATTTGAATTAAATTTTTATCAAAGGTGAAAAAATGTTCAGTGGAAGGTTTGTGCCCGCCCGGGATACTCTTTGATCAAAATGAAATATACTTGTAGTATAGTTCTCATTTTACATTCTATGTTTAGAGATATATCCTCTGGTTCTTTTCAGTACTTCGCAGTTATTTCTTGCCCTCTATCCACCAAGTTGAAATCTGAACTACCCAGCCCAGAGATGGAACTCCCAATTTGTATATCATGAAATTCCTCTACAAATGCTTTAATGTTCTAGAATATTATCCCATGAGACGATAGCCAAGTAGATTAAATAAATATTTAATTTTGAAACTTCATGAATGTTGCACAATTCAAGAGACATATCAAAATAGTCGAAACATTGTGGCAATAACAAAGATTAGGATATTAGACGCTTGACGATTTTGACGCTTGAAAATGGAATCAAAGTATAGAATGTGTTCTCTTCATTATTTATGGTAATCGTTGTGTCCTCCCTCTAAAAAGTCTGTGTTGGACTCTTCCGCCTACTATAAGATTAGTAGGAGAGAAGGCCTTGAGGAGAACAGTGGACCAGACTGTTCATTTCTGTCGAACTCTCTGCATCGGCAGAGAGGAATTCGGCAAAGCTTCGTCCGGGGAGGTAAACAGTCCCTTAACCCGTTTAGGCGGGTTCAAAGGGAATATTTTTGGCCGAGAATACGGGCTCTGAGTACCCACAATAAACCGGCCTTGTGCCACATACACCCTCGTGTGGGACTGTTAAATATTAACAGTCGACCAGTCTGTTCGTAACTGTCGAACTCTCTGCCTCGAGCAGAGAGGAACCCGGTTGAGGCTTTGCCGCAGGGCAAAGTTTCGTCCGGGTTGTAGACAGGCCCTGAACCCGTTTAGGCTGATTCAAAGGGAATATTTTTTGACGAGCCTACGCCATCAGAGAACCTACCGTAATCACGGCCTTGTGACACATACATCTCTCGTGGGGGTGGGGGCTGTTAAATATTAACAGTCGACCAGATTGTTCAACTGTCGAGCTCACTGCCTTGAGCAGAGAGGAACCCGGACGAGGCTTTGCCGTAGGGCAAAGTTTCGTCCGGGGAAGTAGACAGGCCCTGAACACGTTTAGGCGGGTTCAAAGGGAATATTTTGGCCGAGCCTACGGGCTCCGAAAACCCACGTTAAACTCGGCCTTGTGCCACATACACCCTAGTGGGGGGGGTATTAAATATTAACAGTCGACCAGTCTGTTCATTGCTGTCAAACTCTGTGCCTCAGCGGAGAGGAACAGGACGAGGCTTTTCCGAAGGGCAAAGTTTCGTCCGGGGAGGTAGACAGTCCCTGAACCCCTTTAGGCGGGTTGAAAGGGAATATTATTGGCCGGGCCTCCGGGCTCGGAATACCAACAATAAACACGCCCTTGTGCCACATACACCCTCCTGGAGGGGCTGTTAAATATTAACAGTCGACAAGACTGTTCATAACTGTCGAAAGAAAATGCCCGAAGAAAATTTAAAAACAGAATCGGCTTGGTCAGCCTCCCCGAACGAGACTCTGCCCTTCGTCGGAGCCTCGTCTGGGTTCCTCTCTGCTCAGTGGCATAATCTCCCCGTATCTATAGTAATAGGACGAGTCAATTTAGTCCATAAAGGTAGGTCTCATAACAAGTTGCATGTACTATATGTAAGGACCCATAACAGTCTCAGACTTCATCCTTACTCATGTGTTCAGTCAATGTTATTCTCAGCACCCCTTTGCAGAACCACATTTCTGTTGCCTCGTCTCTTCACCACTTGTGTTGAGATGGTTCAACAGTCACTGCTATAGTGATTTTCTAAGCGCAACTTAGATGTGGCACAAGTCCGAAAGTATGGAGCACCCAGTGAGGATCGAACTCACTACTCAGTCGTAACTGATCGAGCAAGACAAGCTTTCTAACAATTACACCACATCGAGGTGCCCAAGCAGTCACTGCTATATAAGAGTATCAATACTACATTAGAATACAGTAGTCTTTTCTTTGTTTCCAATTAGCTGTTTCTTAATACTTTGCTTAACTTTTGGAAGGTATCTTCCGTCATCCTTATTATTTTACATTCTATATTAAACGATCTTCCCACTTTTGCACTTGTTTACTTTTGTTATTTGCAATTTGTAATTTGCAGGTTGATGACAACCGTACACTCCGTCTTCTAACAGTTGATGCCGGAGGCCCGGCCAAAAATATTCCCTTTGAACCCGCCTAAAGGGGTTCAGGGACTGTCTACCTCCCCGGACGAAACTTTGCCCTTCGGAAAAGCCTCGTCCTGTTCCTCTCCGCCGAGGCACAGAGTTTGACAGCAATGAACAGACTGGTCGACTGTTAATATTTAATAGCCCCCCCCCCCTACTAGGGTGTATGTGACACAAGGCCGAGTTTAACGTGGGTGCTCGGAGCCCGTAGGCTCGGCCAAAAATATTCCCTTTGAACCCGCCTAAACGTATTCAGGGCCTGTCTACTTCCCCGGACGAAACTTTGCCCTTCGGCAAAGCCTCGTCCGGGTTGCTCTCTGCTCAAGGCAGAGAGCTCCTGTCTTCTAGCTTTTCTTTACTACCTTCTGTAGGGGTTCTTGTAGTTTCCTTTTTGTGTCTGCTGTGCCATCTGCATACCTAAAGTTGTTAAGATTGCGGCGACCAACAATAAATGTTGGTCGGTGAGTCATGTGCCATGCTTGAAATACGCTTAGGCGATCATTTATCTTTCGATACATGACTGACAGTAGGTTGGCATTTCTTTCTATAAAAACCGATCTGTCCTGATATTTACCCATAGCTGGAGGAGAAGAAGAGGATTCATACCTTTCCCAAGGTTAGTAGCACGTAATTGAATGTAATGAATTCGACTGGAATTCGAAGTCGGCTCTCCGATTCCTCAATCAAAACCGCTATCCTTTACTCCCTTGCGGAGTTGTGCTTCACTGTAGAGGTTGAGTAGGTCTGTTGAGTAGGTCTGTTGAGTAGGTCTGTTGAGTAGGTCTGTTGAGTAGGTCTGTTGAGAAGACGCATCATCGTCTTCCTATTCCTTTCTATTTTATCGTATTTACTGAGTTTATTTTCTATCTATATGGAGGCGGTTTGTTCCCAATATAAATCCTGGATTATTTTAATATCCTTCCCAAATATATCAAGATTACCTAACAGTTCTCTGTGGCGTAACTTGTCAAGCGCTTTTGTATCACGAAATTCAGAAATGTTATGGCTACCATGCTCTCGTGATCTGACGCTTACCGATTATATTTTTAGGTATACCTTCATCTCGTATAAACCCCAAACAATTCAATAACTCCAGGTTAACATCTGTGCAGAATATCGAGGGCGACAGCGAGAGTTTTTTTATCAACCGTTACGGAGAATGTTGTCGAAAGAGCGCGTATCACGTTTACGCCTCGTCGTCTTTCATAATTTAATATATTTCCACTGTGTGAATTTTCACGCTGTCTAAAACTATTTTTGAATAATAAAAAAATCTTGAAATTACTAGATTTTCAATCCTAGATGACTTCTGGATCGCCCTGTTCAAGTAAATAGTAAAACGCAAACTTTTTGGATACATTCGGAAAATATAAAGGAATCAGGCTAAAAACTGTACTTTAGTATTGAATCCTATTTAAATAATTCATTTTAAAACTTTCGCCGACCAATCAAAGCACGCCACGTATATGACGCTACCTTACAATGCCTGTGCACAGTTTTAACGTTAATTTGATATATGGTTAGCGCGTTCGAAGGCTTCTTCAATGGCGATAATTTCATGATTTTCGTCAAGTTATCATTGGTCAGCATGCTGATTGAATTGGATGACAAAAGATCTCCAACGAAACCAATATTTCTATTAATACAATTAGAATAATTTTAATAAAATATTAAGTTGGAACTAATAAAATTAAACACTTGAAATACCTCGGTGTATTGTTCAGTTATAACAAAATTAATATGAGATATAAAGAAATTGAACAAGAACTGGCTGCGCGTGAGTCAGGGTGGAGTAATGGTTAGTGGTTGGGATTGAGAGCCTAGTTCGAATTCCAGTCTCCGATTTCTCAATCCCAACCGCTAACTTACATACTAATACCCTAGGAAAAAGTATGAATCCATCTCTTCTACCCGGATGTCCCGCTGGCGTAATGGATATTGGCTCAGAATCGGAAATTGAAGAGCAAAGTTACGACTCCATTCGGATTCGTAGCATTCATTTATGCGTAAATATCCTAGAACCGATTTTGGACCGTCCGGGGTATGACGATAAACTACATCCACGTCCAGGGTAAAGCGATAAACTACATCCGACAGCAAGGCCTCTGTTCACGAGGTTTTGAGGAGCGTAATACCACCTCTTAATTGCTGGTAAAACCAGTTCCACCCTGACCCGGAATTAGTAGCACCTATTAGGCTCCCAGCTATGGGCAAATAGTCAACCCCTAAACTGAAGTCAAAACACTATGAAAGTGTAAAAATAGGTTTTAATATCAGAAATATTTTTTTTGTAAAACATTATTACCAGAAATACATTATTACCAGCAATACATTTTGGAAAAAAATATTATCAGCAATAAAAAAAAATTTGTCGGCATTAAATAATCCATTGAGATTGATAAACCGTAAAACAAAACAAAACAACCTATTTTGGAGGTAATAATAATTTACTGCTACAAGTTCTACTAATTAACCCATAGCTGGGGGAGAATAGGTATATTTCATGCGGGATGTTCATGTGTAAGTGGATCCTACGAATGAGACTGGTGTTAGAATTTTGCCCTCTAATTTCCAATTCCAATCCATTATCTATTTGACTAGCAAGAAATTCCCGTTTACAAAACCTAGTATTATCAATTGGTCAACCATCTTTTTTAAATAATTTCCCACAAAGCAAGGCAATGAAGCCACTAATACGGAAAGTCGTTACTGAATGTTAAATAATATGAGAAAAAAAACACTATTAAAGAGAAAGAGCAATAAATGAACAAGACAGAAGATAACGATTGAGAGTGAATTTAAATTTTCGAAGATTAATGTTGGCTGCGAAGCAAGAAGCGGGAAGAGAGTTCCACAAGCAAGACATGCAGTAGAAGAAACTATTAGCATAGAATTTACAGTTACATGTAACGATTTCCAGTTTAAAAGGATGATAACTTGCCGCCAATCTCGTACTACGATTAAATTCATGAAGTCATAGACGAAAGTAATATTTATTTTGTTGTAATACAAAAATGTGTCACAAGACCAAAAGGGGAGATATAGAGGAAGACTGATCTTCAATTTGTCTTATGTTAAACCTAGCTAGCCACGATTACTGACCCAAACAAACCACAGTATTACCTACACCAAAACAACGCATTCTTACTTACCTTTCTTACTACATGCACCATAATACCTCATTGTCTCTACGAAAATCCTAACTCCATCTGTAAAATTCATTGTAGGTGTGGAGAGGGGAACAAAACAACAATTTTAAATGTAGTCCCAATGAGTATTTACAATATGAAACAAGACTATTTACCATAGAAAAGGGCTCATCTGAACAATTACCATGAAAGTATTTATAGCAAAGACACACAGGCAACCTTACTGCTGCTATCATAATACCTAACAATCCTAACCAGTTCCTATATGTGCAATTTATCTGTGGAGGAGAGGAATAAAAATGGCAACATTTAAAAATGAATCCCCAGTGAATATTTACAATGAATACAATTTATATACAAGAAACTAAACAAAATAGTGTTAGTAATAAACGGACACAGTGGCAGAAAAATCAGTTAACTGGAGAAAATTAATGCAGGACTAGGTAATAAAAAGCAATCATTCGACCAGAGTTACTCATTCAAAAATACACTCAACTACACTCATCCAGACACAAAAAAGCAAATACGAAATGCTCACTACGATATGCCAAAAGCGCCCGCATCTACCAGAGAACTGACATCTGTGTCACCTGACGGTGTGGGAAGGGGGACTAAACTAAAGGAAATGGGGACAGAAATAAAAAGACCAATGAGCATACATCCCCTAAATTAACTTGATAAAATAAACTAAGGATAAAACAAACCTAAACTATCCTATTTAAACATCAAAATGCCACTCCAAGTGAAATTCCCGCGCAGTATGCGAACCGTGATATCTTCAATGAACTTGCACTACAGGACTACAAACCTGCAGTGGAAAACGGCGTGACCCAGTGACTCCACCGACTCACCACAGTTTGGGAATTTTTCCAATCCCGCCGAGTAAAGACTTTTACAAACCCAGAGGGCTTTTCTTAACTCCAACCAGGTGAGTGATGTATCATAATTAGTGAGGTTTTTTAACCCGGGTGCCCAAGGCCATATGTAGCAAGCCTCCTGCTTTGTAAGACCGTGCCCGCCTATCAGATCATCTTGAACGGACCCATAACTAACACGTGATATAACGCCTTACGGGACAGCACCTGTAGGATGTGCTTGAGAACAATCCGTCGTTTCACGATAGAGGTAACACCGGGGAGGCTTCTCCTCGCACGAGTGCACACTACTCAGATCAATTACCGTGAAAGTATTTATAGAAAAGGAAGCTACATTACGGCGGTGGGAAAGTGAATGAAACCGAGATGCTGTATCTGAACCAATAACATTGCATATTCTTCTTTGGATTTTATCAAGAATCTCTAAATATATAGCAAGGGCACCAGACCAGATTTGGCAGAAATTTCAAAGCAATAACGAATAGCAGACTTATCAATATGTAAGTTAAATTCTGGAACGAAAAATTGTCTAGCACGACTTTCCTATTAGCATACTTAGCAATTGATTCACTATAATCTTTCCAGCGGGAAAACGTTAGCCCGAGAAGTCACAATGAGTCACAGGAGGTAGCAAATCCCTTTTCAACTCTCAGTCTTTCTTTTATAGAGTCAACGAATGAAAAGATCATTTCAGTGTCAATACAAATCTGAATTCTGAAACTCACCCTGTCTTTTACATGTGTCCAGACAGAAACCAACCCGTTTCTCTCAGGTTAACGAAGATTTTAGAAGTCAACAAGATAAGAGGTCTTTAGAACTGTTAAACATAAAAAAGCCACTGGGAGTAAAAGCCCGTCACCTGATTAGGGAGAAAAAAAAAGATGCCAATGGGGAACTTACAAAGAAAACAATCACTCTACCGA
This sequence comes from Acanthosepion esculentum, assembly GCA_964036315.1. Taxonomy (NCBI): domain Eukaryota; kingdom Metazoa; phylum Mollusca; class Cephalopoda; order Sepiida; family Sepiidae; genus Acanthosepion; species Acanthosepion esculentum. The sequence goes on along the minus strand of OZ038515.1, from coordinate 1,160,972 downwards.
TTTAATGGAACTAAAGGAGAGAAAGGTCAAAATATTTGCATGACATTCTAGGATGAGATCCCAAGGAAGTCAACCCGCGGAGAAAATCAGTATGATAAGTCGGTTATCAGGAAAAATGAAAATAGATAAGTAATGTTTTTGAACCCAGAATTAAATGTCAGCTTAGAAACTGATGTAAGTGAACGATGCGAAACAGCGGGCGTTGGGGACCCGTGAGACTTTGCCTTGACAACTGGGAAGGAAATTAGATAAAAGGACCAAGTATTGGAAATAATAAATTTGTTAAAAATGAGGCTATGAACAAAATTACATTTTCTCAAAATCACTCGACGCTTTGTTAAGTGACTCTACGCAGGTGCGGTGTTGAAGAAAACTAGCTTTACATAGGCGGGAGTCGATGACATTTTCGAATATTGATTATAGTTCTCGCAGTGGTCGAAATAGAAGCCAAAATACTCGTCATTCTTCGAAATAAAACCATTCATACGCCACCCATAAGACCCGGTTATAAAGTAAAAATAGCTTACGGAAAGACGCCACAATCTTCATCCCCGAAAGCGCAGATCAGAGAGAGAAAATCTTTTTAGAAATCTATTCTAAACATGAGTTATGCAACTTATTCACCAACGGGTACTTTTGTTGGCTATATCCAAAATTGAAAAATGTTCAGAAAAGGGTCAAGATTTGTCGACGTCCCCGATATCCAGGATCACGCGTCTATATTATTGAAAGTTTTCCGAGAAACCCGTCGTAAGAATGTTCACCAGAGTCTCACGATGCGCGTAGTTTCACAAGGGGAGGAAATCTGAAGATGACAACAGCCGGTCACGACCAAATAAAGAGAATTTTGATTTTACAGGGTAATTCCAGCAGTTAAATTGTTAGCCTTGTATTTCAAAGGGAACAGAAACCTATAGTAACCAGGTAAAGAAATTTGGCTTTTACAGAGTCATTCCTATAATTAAATTGTCTCACCTTGTATTTCAAAGTGGACAGAAACCTATAGTAACCAGGTAAGGAAATTTGGCTTTTACAGAGTCATTCCTATAATTAAATTGTCTCACCTTGTATTTCAAAGTGGACAGAAACCTATAGTAACCAGGTAAAGAAATTTGGCTTTTACAGAGTCATTCCTATAATTAAATTGTCTCACCTTGTATTTCAAGCTGGACAGAAACCTATAATAACCAGGTAAAGAAATTTGGCTTTTACAGAGTCATTCCTATAATTAAATTGTCTCACCTTGTATTTCAAAGGGGAAAGAAACCTATAGTAACCAGGTAAGGTAATTTGGCTTTTCCTTGAATTTGGCTATTCCTTGAATTAAATTGTCACACCACTTATTTTGAAGTGGATACCAGCCAATAATGTCGAACTTTACTTTTACAGGTCTATTCAAGGAATTATCACGAATCGTAATTTGATTTTGACAAGTACCCAAATATGTCCAGATAAGCAAAGTTTGTTTCTGCAGAGCCATTCTAGGAATTTGTTTGCCACGCTTCGTATCTGACTATGTTGGAAGAAATCAAGCAGCTGGTACGCTAAACCCGTATGAATTCTCCTCTTTCTAGGTGTAGTTATCCGAAATGATCTGATTGCCTTACGGGAGAGACACTACCGCATCAGCTGAGTATTTCGATGTGACATTTCCCTTGCTAGCTGAATAAGATGCCTTCGAGAAAAAAGAAGACCCAAAGGGAAAAGAAATGACACAAACAGATGCGAATGTCCGACCAAGCAAATTGATAGCAACTAGACAGAGGTGGGGTTAAGTGTGGCACCGATGATTGAGAAGCTTTTAACTGACACATATTTCCAATACAATTTTCTTCAATTCTAAAAGTCAACCTTTACACACACACACGCACACACACACACACACACACACACACACACACACACACACACATATATATATATATATATATATATATATATACATATATTGATGCATGTTCCATTAAATGATATAGACAAGTGTTGTTTATTTATTTTATGTAAATTCTTTTCATATCGTCTGATAGGCTTAATAACATTATCATTAAACGAAGAGAGAAAATCACAATATTGATACATATGTAGCCTTGTGAAAAGGCAAAGAGAAGTAGCCAAGGGAAAATCGAACACCCTTAACAGCAACAAACAGGACATCTACGATAAACTAAAGGATATAACTACCCCGGACCAACTGGAGGAAATTACGCATAGACTCACGGAAATTACGCTAAATATATTATACTGTAATTGTCATCTTTGATAATGGCTTATGTAAGCCGTGAGCTTAGATAGGATTAAAAAATATGTATCAATATTGTGATTTTCTTTCTTCGTTTAATGATAATGCTATTAAGCTTATCAGACGATATGAAAAGAATTTACATAAAATAAATACACAACACTTGTCTATATTATTTAATGAAACATGTATGAATGAAAAAATGCTGCCTAAATACACACAATTTAAATTACACGATCCAGCCGCCCACAATACAATCAATACTTTGAATTATAAATGTAGCCTTGTGAAAAGGCAAATTGAAATAGCCAAGGAAAAAATTGAATACCCTTAACTACCCCGGACCAACTGGAGGAAATTACGCATAGACTCACGTAAATTACGCTTAATATATTGTACTGTAATTGTCATCTTTGATAATGAGCTTATAAGTTACAAAACTTGTCTATATTATTTAATGAAACATGCATCAATGAAGAAATGCTGCCTAAATACACACAATTTAAATATATATATATATATATATATATATATATATATATATATAACAAAGTGGAAAATGTTTTCTTGTGTCATGTTTCGTTCTTTAGAAGTTCATCGGACTAACTTTATGTTGGCACGACTACACATGCTCATGAACGAGGAAGGCTAGCAATTTTAAATTCATTTTGTTGTTTTTTTCTATTTAGATTCTTTTCTCTTTTCTTTCCATCTCTTTTGTTAGTCGATATCACGCACTGTGATAATAGAAGTTCTGCTAGGAATGGTGAAATGTTGTAAGATCCTGTTATATATCGCTCTTAGCAGTTATAATATTATGTTTCGCTTAAGCTACTGGCCGTGACGACATTAGAAATTTTCCTCTGCTGACATCAATGGACCTCTTAACTCACTTGGAGTTCTTTATTTAAGGTGTCTTTTAGCGATCCTTCACTCACTTTTCCATTTCTTGCTTTTTTTAAAAGCTCTATTAAAAGTACCCTTAAATCGTTCACCTTGTACGTTTGACCTTCGGTGATACGGTGCGTTAGAAATGTTTTCTGTAAAGGACATTTTACAAAGATTCTTTAAATTCGTAAGCAGTGGATTGTGTACCGTTATCCGAGACTATGGCATCCCGAATGGAATATCTTGCAAACAATCCGTGTAACAAATTCGATGTAATGGTAGTTTTTTTTTTTTAGTTTTTTTGCACTTACAAATTTCATGCCACTTAGTAAAGCTATCCCCTACCGCAAAATAATGTGATCCGTTTATTGCTCCTGGGTAATTCATGTCCAGTATTGATCACGGCGTAGCTGTCTTTGGCTAAGTTGTAATTTCGTGGTAGGTTATTTATTTTCTGCCAGAGCAGAACCTCTGCAAGCTTTTATTCATTTTTTATAATCTTCATCCATTTTCGTCCAATATACATAGCTTCTCATAAGAGATTTCATGCTTGAAATTCCCGTGTGTCTACTATGAAATTCTTTTAATATCCGCTTTTTGTAATAGGATAAGTATTACAACACTTTATATCGTCCTGGGTATGGCGATAAACTACATCCGCGTCCTGGGTAAGACGATAAACTACGTCCAACAGCAAGTCCTAGAATGAGGTTTTGAGGAGTGTGGAAACACCTCTTAATTGCTAGTGTTCCCAGGTAAATAGTTACTCCCCCACCAGAACTGGGGTCAAAACACTCTGAAAATGAAAAAGAGGTTTTAATACCAGAAATACTTTGTAAAAAAATTATTACAAGCAATACATTTTTGAAAAACAAACATTACCAGCAATACATTTTTGCATAAAAAAACAAAAACATTACTAGCTATATATTTTTTTGAAAAAAATATTACAAGCGATAAATATCTGGAAGAAAATTATTACCAGAAATAGATTATTTAAGTAAAAATTATTGAAATAAATTTGTTGTAGAAAAATATTACCAGAAATAGATTGTTGGAAAAAAATATTAGCAACAATAAAATTTTGTAGGCATTAAATAATCCATTGCGGCTGATATGCCATAAAACAAACCAACCAAACCAAACTACACTTTATACAAACATCAGTACTCCTGCTCGTAGCGAGTAAGCGTCAAGTTTGGATTGAGTTCTAAAAATCGTTTTTCTTTAACTCGTTTTTTAGTTTCGAAATAAACATGTCTTATTCTGCTTTTTCTTTTATTTTTCCTAAGGTTACTGATAGTACCTGTACTACATTGCATAATATATTTTTAATTTTCATTTCACTTTTTAATGCTACAATAACAGTGTTCTGGAACTGTTCAGTATATTCTTAGCAATCTTGATAAACCATAAGTATGTCATCATTTTTGGAGAGTTGGTATTTCATATTCCTATCGTATAAGATAGTACCCCAGCGCTGTAATCTATTCTCTGTATACGTATGCATTACTTTTTTCGAAACATAAATTGATAATAGAGGACGGTGGTCTGTTTGTGAACGAAAACTCATTCCGTGTATGAATTTTCACTGCAAATATCATTGCTAGCTCCTCTTTTTTTGATCTGCTGGTAGTTTTTTTGTGCCAGAGGAAGATTCAGACTAGGAACCTACAAAGAACGCGGAGAAAAATGGATCCAATAGTGAAAAGCCAATGACCAAGTAATAGCCAAAACATGGTTCCAAGATCATCCAGGAGGAGAAACTAAAAACCAGATTGATTATATAACCATCATCAAAAGATTCAGGAATGCAATGATTCACTGCAAAACCTACCCAAGTGCCAACGGCGGAAACGATCATCACCCGTTTAACTAAAATTGAGACTGCGAAAGATGAAGAAACCTAATGCAGTACCCAAACTGCAATACAATAAACTCCTGAGCGATTCTATCCTAAAAGAAAAATATATGGACAATGTGAAGAGAAGACATGAGGCACACAATGTAAACTCAAAATGGGACGCACTAAGAGACACTTTAGTGACACCAGCAAACGATATCATTCCAAAGGAGACAAGACGACGAAGGAAAAACGAATGGTTGACTGATGAGTTTCTCGACTTGATGGAAAGGAGACAGAAAACTCTGCCAATATACGGAACGGAGTATAAAAAATTACGCAATGAACTAAGGAGTATATGCAGGCAAGTTAAAGATTGAGTACTAAAGAGACATGCACAAACAAATAAGACTACTAACAGGACAGAAGACATTCTCATTAACAGGCTGCCTAAAATCAAAAGATAGAACACTCATATTAGTCAAGGAAAAATTCTTCAACGCTGGAACGAATATATTGGAGAACTCTTCCACGACATAAGGGAACAACCAGCAATACACAAAACTTCCGACGGACCTGAAATTCTGAAAACCAAAGTAAAAGCCGCACTGACCAAATTGAACAGAAACAAGGCAGCTGGACCAGACGGAATTGTAACGGAAATGCTGACAGCCTCAGGTGACTTTGGCATAGACAAGATCCCTGAAATATCAAATAAAATCTACAACAGCTGGGATATACCGGAAGACATCAGCAGATCTGTCTTCATAGTTATGCCTAAGAAACCAAACGCAAACGAATGCGAATTCCACCGAATAATAAGCCTGAAGAGATACATGACAAAACTCATCATCCGTATTCTGATGAATAGAGCGGGCACCAGAATCATGCCGGAGATAGGACAATAACAGTGCGGGTTCGTTAAAGACACCGAAACAAGGAACATGATATTAATGCTTAGAATGTTATAAGAAAGAGCGATACAAATGCATAAGGACGTGTACCTATGTTTCATAAACTACACAAATGGCTTCGACAAAGTACGCCATGCGGATCATATGGAACTGGGCAGCAAACACGATATATTAGGGAAAGATATCATAATAACCAAGAACCTATACTGTCAGCAAGCGGCATGCATGCGCGTAGAGAACGAGTTCAGTGAATATACAAAAATAGAAAGAGACGTAAGGCAAGGGTGCGTCTTCCTACTCTGTCTGTTCATCCTATACAGCGAGGTAATTCTGAGAGAATTGGAAACCCTACCGGCATTTAGCATTGGCGGCCACGATCTTCACAACATAAGATACGCAGACGACATAGTACTGATAGGAGACACGAAAAAGAAATTACAAAAATTCCTACAGAAGTTAGCGACGGAGAGAAGAAGCATAAACTCAAAGAAGAGAGAATGCATGGTCATCATTAAGCGGAAGAGCCCGAAATGCGATTTGCAGGTCGGGGACACTAGAATCAAGCAGACGTAGAAGTTTAAATATCTGGAAAGCGTCTTGACACAGGACGGTAAGTGCGACACTGAGATGCGTAGACGTATTGGGATGGCTAAGCACGCATTCCAAAAGCTGGGCAGAGTATTGCGAACCGCAAGATTTCTTTGGTATCAAACAAAAGAATACTGAGCTCTTACGTGCCATCTGTTCTTCTATACGACAGCGAATGTTGGGCGATTTCCTCAAAGATGAAGAGTCTGGAGGCGTGGAGATGTGGTTCTACAGAAGGATGCTAAGGATATCATGAAGCGAGCATGTGAGCAATGATGAGGTCTTAGAGAGGTTACAAACAAGGAGAAGGATTATACTTAACATCAGGAAGAGGCAACTGAAGTTTATGGGACATAATGAGGAAGAAGAGTCTGAAGAATCTGATACTCACGTGTCAAATACAGGGAAAGCGAGACAAGGAAAAGAAGCGCGTAACATACCTGACGAGCTTAAGCAAGTTCTGGGGAGACCGATACACTGCTGTTCGGATAAAGAATTCACAACCTGGCGAATAGTGGTGGTTCCTTCAGTTCACCGGGGAAAGATCGGGTGGATTTCTTTTTCGGCCAAGAACCATCGGAGAGACAGGACATAGCTGCAACAGGCGGGGTGTTTTACCCTAGAGGAGAGGAGTCCTAGTCTAACAACCAACGTTTTCTATGTCTATATTTGTTTAGAATTTCCATTTTAGAATTTAATAAATGATCGGGTTCCCTATATAGAGCTATAGCTAATTTTTCCTCTAAACATAGTTTACAAAATTTATAACCTGCTCTCTATTTAGAACATCTTTTTAATATTTCCCATTTCAGGATGGGATCTTTGTTATTGTCACGTTTGAATTTCCATATATAGGTAGAAAGCGTAGTTCTATGTTTGGCTTTTTCATTATTAAAGCTACTCATATGGTTGTAATATCGTTTTTAAACACATTGTGAGTAGCCCCTATGTAATACTTTAGTGTTTATATCGTTGTTGTGGATTTCTTTTTCGGTCAGAACCATCCGGGAGACAGGACATAGCTGCAACAGGCGGGGTGTTTTACGTTTTTTTTACTTCGATTGAATTAATAGTTACTACACCCTATTTGTCCGTGTTTTTCTTTAAACCCCCTCCCTCTTTCGTCGAATTTTAGAATAAATGGTTCTCCCCAACCCTCCCCGTTGTTTTTTTGGGTTTTTTTTGGGTTTTTTTTTGGTCACTTGGTTATGGTTTTTTTGTTTATTGACTATAAGTTTCCGTTCTTTCTTCCTTGACGATTCGTTTAGGTGAAACCGTGATAGGTTTGTCTGGCTCTCTAGGTCTAACTATATATATATATATATATATATATATATATATATATATATATATATATATATATATACACAAATGTAAAAGAACGAAGAATAAATTTTCAACGTTCAAATATTATTTTAAAACAGTGCTCATTACAAAAGTAGAGCAATAAATATTTATTATACGCTGTTACATTAGAACATGTAAATGTTCTAATGTAACAGTGTATAATATACATATATATATATATATATATATATATAGTTGTAGCCTTGTTAGGGCCAGAAATGAAAACACAAAGAGAGGAATTGAGTTAAATATATTAACAGAAACAGTAATACAAACATATATAAAAGAGAGTATTACAGCAAGAATGTTCAGACCGACTGTCAGAGTTGACTGTTGGAAACTTCCCTCTTCAAAAGGCAGTACCTGCTCCTATTTATAGTTGGAAGTGTAAATTACCATATATATATATATATATATATATATATATATATAAGAAAAATATAATAATCTTCTAACAAACAGTGTCAGATTCCAAATTAATTTTCAATTTTATTAAATTACTATTGATAGAAAGAATTAAGTCTCAATCAAGAATCTTTGTAAGAATATTTTATAGATCATAACGACATTTACTTTACTAGAAATAAAAGTTGATAAACACTGCTAACCACCAGACTTTTTGGAAGAAGACATTTTTAGGAGTAATTAATTTAAAAGGGATTTTTTATTGCTTATATTTTTCGCTCATAATTTTCGCTACGAGAAATTCTTCATAATGTCCGAATGTCGCGGCATTGTCAGAAGAAAAAAATCTTTTTATTGTTGTCATCAGATGAATAGATTAATTCAGGCAAAGGCGAGAGACGCTAGCCGAAACAGAAGAGAACGAACATTGTTTATACAATAAATAATGGAATTTATAACTAATTGTACTTGAGCAGACGGTAAAAAAATCTATTTTATTGATTGACGAACACCAGAAATTACAGGCGACCTATGTATGCGCACTTGTCTATCATTAATTTTATATATATATATATATATATATATATATATATATATATATATATATATATATATATATATATATATGAAGAAATATAGTTTTAATGTGTGCTATATTTATGGGATAAAGTGCTCAATATCAGAGATAGAGCGTATGTAAATATAAAAGTGAAGGGCGACAGAAGTTTCATTCTAGACGCAATCGTCATGCCACATGTGTTGTGTTTTTTCTCGACTATTTATATATATGAGTCAGTGGTGCATTGTGGGTAGTCCATTCTGACGGTTATTTTGGCGGAAGTGGTTTGTTTATTTGCATTATTTTATTTGTTTATTATTTTATATTTTATATTAATTTTATTATTATTTATTTTATTTTATATTTATTCTTAAAGAGCCACATGTCTGTTGCTTCAAGTCACTTCTTCATGTGCAAGGAAATTGTCTGGAATTCAATACCATATATGACGACTGCTATTACATAATAGTTCAGTACTAACGACATTTCCCAGTTTCTTTAAGTTTTGGTTAGCTTTTGGAGGGTACCTTTCCCTATTCCAGTACGCCACCATCCCTGTTCAACAAGAGCAACAAGAAAAAACAGGCTGCGCATGTAATTAGAAAATAAAATAAAAATCAGCTGTTAGCTTTCCCCACTACCCAAAACAAAAAGATTGAAAGGAAATGGCAATCAATTTTAGAAAGACCTGTAAAACATATTGAGCATGTGAAATACAATATTGTATTTTAATAAATAATATTTTATAATTTTAACCGGCAGTAACACGAAATGTTCTGCCAGTAAATGTCGAATGTTTCTTGTATGGAAACGGATATTTTTATTATTATCATTTGTTCTGTCTTCTGCTATCCAGACTAGGATCTCTAGATCTAGTTGGTAATAGAGTCTAAGAAAAGGAAAATTTTGGATTCAAAACCGTGTGTGACCCAGGGTTGCCCTTTGACAAGGGATAGCACACGGAAGTTCCCCTTGCCAGTGTTGCATTGAAAATATCAGCCGCGGAATGATGGATGAGATCAGTGGCAGAATCTAACAAACCATATTTGTGGCACTGAACTACAAAGGTCTCAGGCAAAAAGATCCTTCAAACTCTACAATGGATGAGAACAAATTATTTCGATTTAGATGAAAACTGTAGGAACATATACCCGTAGGGCCTTTGTCTCCTAATATATGCAAACCCGTACGAGGACATATGGGCGTGTTGTATCTTGACGCACGACTTGCCCAGTTTAGTTTAGTATGATTTCTAAGTTTATATTGGCCTGTGGCCGAGAATGTTAGCTTTCTGACCATGTGTTCAAGTCTCACCATGGTGGATTTGTCAGGAAGATGACGGGGAGGATGGTCCTAACGTGCGGCACCTTTGGAAAGTGTCTGAACATAAAAACACAAGTTTACTCAAGCTTTGTGAGTGAAATTGGGTTCACGAACCTGTTCCGAAGCTGTCGATATTTGACCTAGCACGAAGTCAGAGGATTTGAGTTGTTCCAACTGTTGATCATCACAAATAATGCGCTCTCTCCCAGAAACTGTAACTAAAGTCTGCTCAGCATCGTTCTAGGGTAAACCACGGGTGGGGCATCAGGGTGAAAAACAAACTTTAAATGGGTCTGAGCATGTGTCTGCGATGAGGATTGTGCTCGAAAAACAAGAGTATCCGGATATATATATATATATATATATATATATATATATATATATATATATATATATATATATTATTAATTAACTGATTTAAAATATGGTTTCTTCGCTACACATGAATTACCATGTTTCAAAAACTCAAGCTAAATACTTCAAATTTAATTATATAATTAAATTAAAAGGATTACTTCCTTTTCATCTTCAAGCGAATTTTGGAATAACTAATTTTTAAATTCTTTCTTTTTATTATAATATATATATATATATCTTTTTATAATATATATATCTTTTATAATATATATCTTTTATAATATATATATACCTTTTATCTTTTATATGTATATGTATTTTATATATATCTATCTTTTATATATATATATATATCTTATATATATATATATATCTTATATATATATATATATCTTTTATATATATATATATATTATAATATATATATCTTTTATAATATATATATATAGATATCTTTTATTATAATATAATATATATATCATTTTTTAATATATATATATATTTTTATTATAATATATATATTTTTATTATAATATATATATATATTTTTATTATAATATATATGTATATTTTTATTATAATATATTTTTATTATAATATATATATATATATATATATATATATATATATATTGTCATCCACAGACAGACTGTTTCGCTTTATCACAGCTCATCAGTGTGGCTAGACGTCCGCTTGCCTCTGGCTAGAATCGAAAACCGGCTGAATTCGCGTCAGTCGGAAATTTTACCCTGAAGCCGTTGGCTCACGGCAGAGAAGAATGTGAATTTAAGCGTATTTATTTTTAGATAAACACACAGTGACTGAGAGAACTCGATTCGATTTACCGAAGAGTCTTGCATTATTAGCCGTAATAGTCACTGTTTACAAACCCATACATCCTCTCCAGAGAGCTCAACCGAAATAAATTTTTCAGGAGCACATATATATATATATATATATATATATATATATATATATATATATATATATATATATATATATATATAAACACATTATAAGAATCTATATCATAATACACGTTGCAAATATTATTAAAGATTCTGGCCAATGTAATTGTAGGAATTCTGACCAAAGCCCATAGCCAAAAAAATGTTTAACTAATTCTCTTGTTATCTTTGACTATCTCTACAATAGATAATCCGACGGTTGAAAAATTCTACATTGGTAGTAATAAGAATTCTTTCAAGTCTAGGTGGCATCAACATACCTTATCCTTCACCAATAGTACTTAGAGTAATTTCTAAATATTTTGGACTTTAAATGATGATGATGAGACTCCTAAAGTGAAATAGAAAATTTCAAAAACGGTAAAGTCATGAATCCTGTTTTCTATACTTAAATGAAAAACTGGAAATTATCAGATTCAATAAAAATTTATTATAAAATCAAAGAAATTAATTAACAGTAAATTGTAAATACAGTTTACCTTTTAACATACAATTGTTAAACCTTAGAATTTGATTACGCTTTTTCTTTGGTTGTGCTGCATTGCAACATACATGGCTTACGTAAAAAGAGGTTGAATTTGGCTTTTATACTTAAAGAAATCGTTCACCTACCAGTAATTGAATGTCACCTGATGAGATGCATTGATACGCATCGAAACTCCACTGCAATTGTGTAGCGATTTTGATGTGCTTTCGGTGTAATATCCTAAAATAAATAATATTGCTCTACATTGTATTGAGCCCTCTTTTACATTAAATGTCAAGAACGTTGGAATTGTACTCTATTCGTTCTCATCTTACATATATATATATATATATATATATATATATATATGTGTGTGTGTGTGTGTGTGTGTGTCTCTGTGTGTGTGTGTGTGTATGTGCGTGCATTTACGCAGTAAATGTTCTTTTAGGCATATTTGATTGAGTAAATTACAAACATTATGTCTGCTTATTTTTATCATAATCCTTTCATATTCATGAACATTATTCCTGTTTATTACAATCAAATGAGGCAAGAAATGCACTGTAATAGTGAAAATCACTTTTTTTCCCAAGTACGTTCCTTATTTTTCTGAGATAATCATCAGTGGTGCAACTGGTAAGGCAAAAAACTATGAGTAGCTATCCATTACTGAATTTTTATCGACATATGTCTGACCATTCATCCATTGCGAGACATTTACACAAACATTCACAGTATAGAAAATAATGATTGATAACACAGCTATCCTACACCAAGAAAATAACAAATTAAAACTACAGATCCTCGAAACAATCTACATTAAGAATTTAAGCTCCCGCTGAATAGAATCAGCTAGGAATACTGTAATAATGTTCTAAAATGCATATAAAATGAAGAGTTTTCACGCTTTAATGCGCGTCCGACTATGACATTCTAACATAAAAGAACAAATTCCATAATGGATAACTTTTAACGTTCTAATGAACGCTAAAGTATAACTGTCAGCCGTTGCATTTAAATGATTAAATGAGTCCCAATGTAGCTAGGGTCGGGTAGGTGTAACATAAGTCGTCTAGATAGGAATGTAGTAGTCTGACAAATGTAATTATTTATAAGTTTTGGTTTGATCAGGAATACAGTTTCTTCAAGGGCATTTGAACACGTAAAAAATGTAGGTAATTTGTAGTTTTGATTTTGCAGGTGTGTTTTTTTTTTTATAATAAAATTCGTTGTTTTAATTTTTTGTAATGGAAAATTAAATTAATTTTCTTGTTCGGATCGACTGGTGTTGTGTATTTCTTTATGATATTTCTAAGAGAGAGAGTCCGTCTTTCTTACAGTCGATATGTATTTGGATATTGCAGAAGATTCAGACATATAACTGTCATGATTGATAGATAACAACATGAAACAGATAGATAGATAGATAGATAGATAGATACATACATACATACATACATACATAGTGCAATGTCGAGTATGCGCAAAACATGCCTTCTTTTATCCTCCATGCGCACAGATAAACATTGCCATCATTCCACAATAAATTATATTGTGAGGTAATATATATATATATATATATATATATATATATATATATATATATATATATATAAAGCTCAAACAGTAATATTTCATGGTTATAATTTATTACATTAGAATCATAATCACGATCCAATTCATCAGACCTATAAATTGAAAAAGAAATCGGAAAATATAAATTCGGGTATAAAAAACAAAATTATATATATATATATTTATATATATATATATATATATATATATATATATATATATATATATATATATATATCAGGTCATCCCATAAGTTCTGTTCGAATTTTGAATAAAGAAAACAAGTGACCAAATGTTACATTTAATTACAGATTCAATCAACCATGTATTCTCCCTGATTATCTATGATTCCTTCCATCTATTAACAAGCTTAGTAATTCCATTACTGTAAAACCCTTTGATTCGAAGAACTAACAAATGTCAGTTTCCTCCGTTACAAAAGCTGTTTCTTCCAAATGATTCTGTAAGCTACGAAACAAATGGTAGTCTGAAGGAGCAAGGCTGGGAGAATAAGGGGGATGAGGAATTTTCTCCCAACCAAGTTCTTCGATCTTTTGTGACGTGATTCTTGATATGTGTGGTCGCGCATTGTCCTGATGAAACATCACCCGTTTTCGATTCATTAGAGCAGGTCTTTTTTCCTCAAAGATTGGTTCAAACGCTCTAATTGTTGACAGTATATTTGAGCATTAATTGTTGCATTAGGTGGTAAGAATTCAAAGTGGATTATTACTTAGCAATCCCACCAGATTGAAAGAAGCACCTTTTGCCCATGAAGTCCCTTTCTCGGCTGTGGCTGGAGTCCTTCCAGTTTACCAAGCCACTGTCTACGACACTTAACATTTCGATAAAAAATCCATTTTCCGTCACCAGTCACAAGTCTGTCTAAAAAAGGTGAAACAAGTTGGCGAGAATGGAGAGAAGAGCAGATGTCAACTCGGGAATTGAGGTTGTTTTCAGACAATTCATGAGATGACAATGAACAGTTGTATGGTTTGAACTGAGAACCATTGCCAATTCCTCAACTGATAAAGCAGGACTTTCTTCAAGGGCTGCTTCAAGAAGCTTTTCATCAACCTCAACTGGACGTCCGGTTCGATCTTCATCTTCAAGGATGAAATTTCCACCTCTGAATTTTGCAAACCATCTTCTGCAAGTTCTTTCATTCACACATTCCTCTCCATAAACTGAGTGAATGTTTCTAGCCACTTCGGCTGCTGAGTTTCCTTTCTTGAACTCATAAAGCATTATGTGCCTCAAATGATTCTTGGGTACCTCCATGTTAGCAGGGTTTTAATCAAACAAAATTTAATTTTATTGTTCTCTGAAATAAAATTTGATCAGTTTAAATGCATCTAAACATAAAAATAATGTTCAGCTCCATTAGACATTATAAAATACTCTTTAAATTTCGTTCATTTTAACAAAAAGTTAAAATTCGGACAGAACTTATGGGATGGCCTAATATATATGTGTAATTTATATATATATATATATATATATATATATATATATATATATATATATATATATATATTCATATATATATATCATATATATGTTTTATATACATATTTTATATATATTTATATATACATATACGGGGTGTATGAATTGTGTGTGTGTATGTTTGTGTGATGTGATTTGTGCATATGTGAGTTGTTGGTGTGAGCGTATTATGCGTGTGAGCGAACTGTGACCATTGCCTGCTTGTGTAAATTTTGTGTGCGAGAGAAATTTTGTTTATGTTTGTGTGAGGTATTTGCGCCTGTGAATTTTGGTTGTGACTTATGCACGTCATTTGATTGTTTGAGTCGTGTGCATATTTATATATATATATATATATATATACATACATACATATATACATACATACATATATATATATATATATATATATATATATATATATATATTTGCAATTATACAAAATTCATAAAAATGAACATTGTCACCATACTTATATATTCTTTGCAGCTGAGCATTCATGAATTTATAATAACTTCCACGCAAACAGAGAAATAAATCACTTAGATTTTCAGAGAAAAAAAACAAAACGAAAAGCCTTTCAACTTTCACGATGCCCCCTTTTGGAAATGCACCGCCTCATTCCTCAAGGTGCACAGGAAACAGCCGCCATTTTGAATTTTAGAGGATTTGATTGAAAGAAAGGCGTAGATAATGGAGTTAACTTACCTTTCCTTCCCTGTTGCAAGACGGAAACTCATTTCGGTAATGCAAATTCGGGTCAATTTTGGGAAAGAAACAATGATAGTGTTGGAGTTGATGGTGGTAGTGGGGGTGCTGGTGCCGTTATAAATGGTGGTGGTTGAATACATTCTTCTTCTTCTTCTTCTTCTTCTTCTTCTTCATCTGTTGCTTTATTCCTTGCAACTAAAATTATTTCAAAATATTCTGGCTGAAATAAGCAGAATGGAAAGAATGTTTTAACGCAAACATCGGAATCAATCCTAGTTCTAAAGTTCTTGCTGAATGAAACGCTTTATCGCCACGTGACATGGTAAAGGCATGAAACCACACACCTTCCCAGGGTCATGACTCGATATTTTGACATAGAGAAATAGATATTAAGAGACTGAGATAGATAGATAGATAGATAGATAGATAGATAGATAGATAGATAGATTAGTCAGGGATAGATAGATAAATAGAAGAATGAAAGAAACATAGATAGATAGATAGATAGATAGATAGATAGATAGATAGATATGAAGACACTGAGATAGCTAGATAGATAGATAGCTAGCTAGATAGATAGATAGATAGATAGATAGATAGATAGAGAGATGATTAGTCAGCGATAGATAGATAAATAGAAGAATGAAAGAGACATAGATAGATAGATAGATAGATAGATAGATAGATAGATAGATAGATAGATAGATAGATAGATAGATATGAAGACACTGAGATAGATAGATAGATAGATAGATAGATAGATAGATAGATAGATGATTAGTCAGGGATAGATAGGTAAATAGAACAATGAAAGAGACATAGATAGATAGATAGATAGATAGATAGATAGATAGATAGATAGATAGATAGATAGATAGATGAGACAGAGCGACAGCGCTAAAAGCGAGAAAATCAACCCGGAAGAAATGTGGGAGGGAATTAAATGAATAAAAATGAGTTACTGACAGAGAGAGATAGAGAGAGTCGGGGGTGGGGATATGACAAATAAAATGATAGACCTAAAACGAGAATGACAGAAAGCTGACATTGAATGCAAAACCCCAAGACAGAGAACATGTGCTTTAAAAAGGGAAGCAAACACAACGAGATAAATGATGGCGGAGGGGAATAGGATGTAGAAGAGAGGTAAAAGTAATGCGAAAGGGAAGGAAAGAATAAAGCTTCGGATGAAAAAGGTAAAAGAGAAAAAGAAAAATCAGAAAAATTTACGAACGCAAACCTTAAAAAATAGCCTGAATGTTTTACTTAAAATCTTTTATTGTAATTACCACCGCGCCAGTTATCTCCCTTTGAGGTTATTCCCGCTTACCAACATTGAGTTGTTTCCTTTGTTTGTTTTTTTAACTTTATCATTGTTCACGTGTTTTGCATGTTTGTTTGTTTTTTCCTTATCTTTTAAGCATAGCCTATATTTTCCCTCCAGAATTTGCCCAAGGAAATGCATACAACTTCAGCATGACATTGTTTAGTTCCGTTTACCGTGAAATGTTTTCCTTACATGGAGCACACATGTGGCCCGTTTCTCCTCAGGAGGGTGTACACCTTTCTTCGAATGGCAATTTTTTAAGGAGTGTGATTACGGTTTCAGGAATTTATATAAGAAGATGGGACTTTTACGGTTGAACCGTTTCCCGAATGTATTTTAACATATTTTTTGTAACCTTTACAGAAAGAAAGAACAATTTATCATTGCAAGTAACACGTTGTCACCCATTTAAATATATGCATAGAAATTTCACAGTGAAAATATTGTAATCATATATATATATATATATATATACATATATATATATATATATATATATATATATATATATATATATATATATATATATATATATATATATAACAAGATAGATAGGTATGGGTATAATAAAAACATGTATACGCACATATACTTGCAGGTAACTATATATATATATATATATATATATATATATATATATATATATATATATTTAAAGACATTTATGATATGTTTAACGTTCTTTTTATAAATGTCTTTAAATAAATTGTCGGATATTGTCCAATTCAATATATATATATATATATATATATATATATATATATATATATATATACGTTTGTATATATTATAATTTTTTTAAAAACTTCAATTCAAATTCAATCGTAAAAATTAAACTTCAAATACAAAGTTCCGTTCAATTATCAAGCGATGCTAAGAATAACATTTTGGAAATTAATTTACTTAATTTATAAATCCAGACAATTTTGATATTTTGAGATGTTGGAGTTAAGGAAAAATTTAATATTTTTTATTTTATGGGTGTTAAGATTTAACTTATTTAGAAAACTCGTGTTTCTCATGTATTGTAGGTATGGGTCAAGTCACGGTGGGGTCTGGGGTATCTGTCTGTTGACAGAAACTTCCTTTTATCAAGTTGAAATTTGTGGTAGTGTCTATGTTCCAACAAATCGTCTGGGTTTCAATATCAGTACATTTGGCATTTTTATTTTTTATTTTTTATTCAATCTTTATTTTTATATAAATTTCAATTACGATTTATTCAAAACTGGCATTCAAATATTATTTAGTCACATTTTTAATATTTATATTTTAATTCATACCAACTTAAGACATAATATTTAATGTATTTACTGAGTACATATATGTTAATGTTAGAATTAATATCTTAGAATCTAATTATGTATTCGTAAACTATCTTATTTATGATCAAATATAAATATATTAGTTTCATTTTTATAAAATTAGCTATTACTTAAGGAAAAAATTGGCAGTGTCTACAAAAACTCGCTATTTCATTTCTTTGATTTAATTAATTTTTATTTTTCAAAAACTGTTAAAAAATACACCTTTAAGTTCCGAATCTAGGTGCGTCATCAGTGTTGTTGCTCCCATGTCACAAGAAGTTTCGGGTTTAAATAAACAACAGACTTGATCGCTGGGCGAAGTATTCGGCCTGCACCCAGAATAAAATTTGGTACTAGCTTTAGGAGGTGCTTTATATAAATGAGTTCTCCACAAAACGACAACTAATCAAGACTTCACTTGGGCTATTCGATATTATAGATCGGGTATGGTTGGTTGTACTGATCTGCCTACATGCGGCCAAGACTTAATAATATTTAACTTTTCATGTATGCGCGCACGTACACACACAGGCACACACACACGCGCGCACACACACACACACACACACACACACATATATATATATATATATATATATATATATATATATATATATATATATATATATATAAAGAGAGGCAGACAGACAGACAGACAAACAGATAGATAGAGACAGATTCTACCTTTGCTAAAATTCGTGGAATATTCCACTTGTTAGTATTTTTATTTTAGTTTATTTTTTTTTACTTTACAGCATGTAAAATTCACAGATATCGCGCTACACAATCTTGTAATAGTTGAACATTTTGGCTTCATGTATAATGCCTTATAGGAATTTGATAAAATTTAAGTTACTGGCAAATATTTCCAGTGCAAATGGTTGGAAAAAAACATATCAAACCATTCACTATTATAAAATCACTTTCTTTTATTTTTTTCGGGCCCTTTCACGAAGTGGGCGATCATGGCTCTCCACAATTTCCTTATCTATTGTAAAAATTTAAAACTATTTGCATTTTTTTACTGTCCTTCCCACTTCTTGATCTGAGATCCATTTACAGGAGCCAATTAGGTCGGTTTGGTTGTGAGGTGTGGTTTCATGGATAACAGCTCTGAATGAAAAATCAGAGCCAACTTCGATATCCAGTCGGGTTCATTGTAAACACTTACGTGCAAATAACCTTGGAAAGAGTATGAATCAATCTCTACTCCTCCGTCTATGGGTTGAATAGCAAAATAGACTGTGTTCTATAGCCTTGGTTGGTGAGCAGTCTATCGCCGAAAGAAATAGCCACCTACTGCGGGGAAATCTTCTGCCTAGTCAGTCATGAATCGAAAGACACTTGATCGCCTTGGTGCGGCACATGAATTATTACCTGACTAGGTAGGTTGCACTTTTATCCCGAAGCCAAGATATAAAAAGAAATCTAGAATCATCAGCCATATGTAACTCATATTGGACATGAGATTTTTATCAGGGGCTGAAACCTCTGAGTTATGGACGTCAATAATTAAAACGAAGAAACTGAAGCTCGTTTCAAATTTCTCGAATAGCAGCTAACAGATCAGGTTTACGGAATGGAGCCGAATTTTATTTTATTTCCAACAAACATTTATACCATTTTCTGTATGTCATTGAGTTGATATGCCTTTCGTGAAAATATCAAAAGTCTTCTCTGGCTACATGCATTATTATCATAACAAAATTATCTGTCTATATTTCTGAGATGAGGTATTATGTACCCTAATTACATTATTTAGACTATAAAAGTATACCAACTGCACTTTTTTCTACATAGTTTTCGATATTGTCTTTTTCTTATTTCATGTGCCGTGTCTATTTACGATGAACATGGCCCACCACAACTTCCTCTTTTTTTGTATCTGACATTTGATTCTTTGCTATCGCTCTTTATCTACGACCTGCCATTCACACAAATCCATTAACTAGATTTCCTTATGCTTCTTCAAGCCCTCTTTTATCTTATATTTTCTCTTTCGGATTTTATGTATATATTTTAGTATCTGTGTATATTTCTGAGAGGAGATATTATGTACACTATTTACATTATTCAGACTATTGTCCTCATCTTTGTCGCCATATTTATTACAACGTTTCGGCCGATGTACGCTCCGGCCTTCTTCCGTATCTGTCTATCTTTATGAGATGTGGTATTATGTACACTATTTACATTATTAGGACTATTGTCCTCATCGTTGTCGCCATGTTTATAACAAAGTTTCGGCCCTTCAGTATCTGTCTATATTTCTGAGATGAGGTATTAAGTACACTATTTAAAACATTCGGACATTTGTTCTCATTTTTGTCGCCATATTTATTACAATGTTTCGGCCGTTGTACGCTCCAGCCTTCTTCTGGTGGTTGGAATGTCAAACTGAACGCTTTATTTCGCTCACTGGGTTAGACTGTTCTATTTCCACGTTCCATGTCTAATGGATGTCAGTAATCTCCTGTTAATTCCCTCTCCGAGTTCTCCACCGCCTTAACCAGGTATTGAACTCACACTCTTTGGGTCCAGTCCCCTGGATCTAACCAACGCCTTTATCCACTGCGCTATGTTTCCTTGAGATATCTCGTCTAGTTATTATTTTTAGTACTGCTCTTTTATTGCTCGTCCTGTTTCCACCGAGTCCAAATATACATCGCCTGTCCCAGAGATTGAACTCACAATTACTATATCACCAAATTCATGAACCACGAAAAGAGCGTGTGTTCAATACCTGGTTAAGGCGGTGGAGATCTTGGAGAGGGGAATTAACAGGAGATAACTGATAACTGACATCCATTAGACATGGCACGTGGAACTAGAACAGTCTACCCCAGTGAGGGCTCAGTTCGACATTCCAACCACCTGAAGAAGGCCGGAGCGTACAACGGCCGAAATGTTGTAATAAATATGGCGACAAAAATGAGGACAATAGTCCAAATAATGTAAATCGTGTTTAAGAATATTAATTCTTCATCACTAAAGCTATTTTTCAACTGAACGAATAAGAATAGTGTCCAACATTTCAATGTGCATCTGTGCATTGATTGTAGAGGTAATGGCTACCGGCCGTTAATCTGACAAGCGACTCTATTTCATAAAAGAATGAAGAGATTGGCTTGTTTTCTTCGGGCAGTCATTTCTAGTTCATGTCTCCTTGGAATGGCACCTGGTAAATGGACCAGCACTAACGTTTTCGCAATGCAGATGCTTAGATCATCGCTGAAATTAACTTTCATCTGATCACCCGGACGCCATGATTGGATTTCTTTCAACCACTTTAATCAGTGATTTATTTAAAAAAATATTCTGTGGTTATAAATTAAATTTGCTTATTGTAAATCCCACCATTCTTTCATAGTCTCTTATTTCTTTTTTTTTCTTCGTTTTTTTTTTTTGTTCATTTGTTCTCCTTTTCATTTTCTATTTTCAAGCCATAATACTTTGAATTTTGTATCATGACTAGCAGCATGGCCCGGCGTTGCCCGGGCTTGATTCAAAAATTGTACGACTCATACAGCAATCGCTATCACTTGACTTAAAATATTTTTGCCCTTCTTTGCCTTTAAAGGAGTGCCCTTTGCCGTGCTGATGTTGCTACATGCTTTACATCTTGCCTATCTCACACTGCGAATTTTCTCTAAGCGCTATACTAAACATTAAATCTGTTACGAAAAAAGAACTAAACAAAATGAACACAAAACGATCAGATTTAAAAAAGGACTCCTAACTGGAAAAACCGAATGAAAAAAGAATGTTAACAACAAATACTTTTTCACACCCATCCTAGTTCTGCGGAATCAGAATCAACGTTGAGTTTAAGCAAGCGAATGAGCCAATTGGAGTAAAGAGCCATTCAGATTTAAATTTTTCTCACTTGTGACGAATGCAGATATCGATTTTTTTTTTGCATGCTAGCATGCTAGTTAACATTCGTGTCAGTCAGCTGTTGGCTCTCACGCTGGCTCACTCTGGCCAGTAGAAAATGACCGCAAACTACAGGAAAACTGCCGTAGAAGCCTGAAAAAATCGATTATTTTCACTATCGATGGGAGTTGGCAGATGCAAAGTCGGTCTTGGGCATTTCGCTAACTTGGAGCATGTGCATGTAAATTTTGGTGCAAATCCGTCGAAAATTGCGGCTGTGCATTCGTTACGCACGCGCACGCACACACACACACACACACACACACACACACACACACACACACATCCTGCCTTTTATATATAGAGATTCTTTCATTTCGTCTATGATCTACATCTATATTTTATTTTACTACTTTTCGATTTTGTTTGCATTCTGACAAATTTTAGACATGGCTGATATCTTTCCTGCCATACTTCATACTAGTTTTATAATCCCTCCAAAATGTAAATAATGATAACGCCTCAACCCAGAAATTCGGATGGAATTGTAACAGTGTTAAAATAAGTAGCTCTAATCAGGGAGTTATCAATTGAAACATATTGTCTTCATACGAGATGTATCAATTGAAAGGAAGCATGGATCCAAAAACAGAGCGACCAGTTGAAGTGAAACATGTCTCTAACAAGAGTTGTATCAATTAAAAAAAACAGGGCTTCCTGTGGGTAATTCAGTTCACTCGTCGTTTGCGATGACTGAAATGGATTAAAGTGCTTGCTTTCGTCCAGTCCTCCGGTCCAACAACTGATCTGTTCCTAATGACCTCCTATTCCCTCAGTCTCGTTAGTCCATACGCCGTCATGCCAACAATGAATCTCTCTCGTCTTTTTCCCAGATTCGCTATTCATGTCCGCGTCGGGGGAAACAAAAATTTAATAAATTTGTTTGCGAAGCTGTTTTTCGCCATTTATATCATTAACTTTACTATATATACTCTAGTTCAAAAGTTTGAAACAGCCCCCATAATTATCATGAGATGAACTTGACACAGGAGTGAAATTTAAAAAAAAAAGAGTCATTGATAAAAGAATGGAATCAATTATCTAACATATTCTTTGAGAAACCTTTGCAACGAATGCCAAAAATCTGTGCTCCAGTAATGAAGGCTAAACTATGTTTCACTTTTTTTTAACCATGTATAATAAGTTTCTTTTATTTAAAGTCAAAACAAATACTTTTTTGACCAATTTAGAAAATTACCAGGGGTGGTTTCAAACTTTTGAACTGTAGTGTGTGTTAAGTTTTCTGTTTGCTCATTTTTCCCGACAATTTTTCTTTTCCCGGAAGTACCAGAGTTGACAAAAAAAAAATGGAAGACCGAATGTTTGCAATAAACCAAAATAATCGGTTTGTTGCTGCAGAAACCTCCTTTAGGAAAAATGCATCGGAATTTCCAGTTATCTTTTGCCAAAAAGCACTGTTCCTCCCCCACATTATTTCACAGTTCCTCCGTTCTTCCTCTACCACCTCTCTCTCTCTTTCTCTTTCTCTCTCTCTTACTCTCTCTCTCTCTCTCTCTCTCTCTCTCTCTCTCTCTCTCTCCGTTTAGCGTTGTCATACGAACGAAGGCATCACAAATGAAGCGTGATTCTCCCAACGCCCAAAACTAAAAATCTTTTCTTCGACAAAAGATTGCTTGATTTCTCACGATTGCCAACGATCAGCAAAAAAAAAAAAACAAAACGAATTTTCAACCCCAACGATTATCCATGTTGATGAACAGTAACGAAAAACATTTTTAGATGCATTTTTTTTTCTTTAGAATATAATATGCATACGATTTTGTCAATAACTCTAAAATTAATTCCTGGCCAGTGACAATCCTATTTTAACATATTTAAAATACAGTTCAGTGAGAAAATAATTCGAAATAAATTCCTCTGGTCGAATTACTTGCATTATTTTCCTATAGTAAAGCAATTACCGACACATTTACATTATACACATAATTCTGTATTCTAATGTTGCCTCAATTCCTGACTACCGGCAACAATATATTTCAATAGTAAAGTCGTTATTAATCTACACGTAATACTCTTATTTTTGACTTAATGCTTGCATTTATTCCTAAACATTGACCATTCTTTTAACATTTCTTACAATCTATAGCCTACAGGACTAGACTTGAAAATAAATAAACGATTTCTATCACGTCAGCCAGCAAGTTTAGAAACGTTCCCAAAAGACGTTGATTGAGATACCAACATAAACAGCGAGATGAACGCTGCTGAACTTAGCATATACACGGGCAATACAAACGAGTGAGGAGAATCTATATAAACGTCTGACAAACAAAGGAAGGAAAGGCTCTCTTGCACCTTCGCAAGAAGATCGAACGTAAATAAAAATCCCGAAACCAAATACCCTCGAATTCAGAAATAAATAAGCGATTTATATCAGGTCAGGATCGATAACATTGGAGATTTTATCAAGTATCTCTAAATAGGTAACAAGACGAACAGACCAGATGTGGTAGCAATATTCAATTCATGGACGATTGATAACAGAATTAAACAAAAATGTTAAGCAATGAACTCGGAACTCGGAAAAAAACGCAAGGCAACCGTTACAGACAGAACAAGATGTGACTGTATTTTTATTGAATGATTAAACGAATTTTATTAAAATTTCTCAATGCAAGTTCATTGATGTGCAGATAGTGTAATGGGTATCGGTGACAAAAGTGGAATCTGCGAGCCGTGTTCAAATCCTGACGAATCTATTAGCATAAATGTCATGGGAAAAAGTATGAATCCATACATTCTCCCACCCCAAACTATGGGCCAAAGAGTAGAGTAATTTGATTTCTTGATATGCATAGTATATTACACTTTGATCATTCCAAAACGTGGGCATGTCATTGTGCTGTCTTTGACGTTAAATATATTTGTACAATTTAAAGAGTGCGAAATAAACTCTCAAGATATGCGAGGATATTGAGATAGATAGATAGATAGATAGATATAGGCTGCGACAGATAGATAGATAGATAGATAGATAGATAGATAGATAGATAGATAGATAGATAGATAGATTTGAACAGACCGAAATAGATAGATAGATAGATAGATAGATATTAAGAAACTGAGATAGATAGATAGATAGATAGATAGATAGATAGATTTGAACAGACCGAAATAGATAGATAGATAGATATTAAGAAACTGAGATAGATAGATAGATAGATAGATAGATAGATAGATTTGAACAGACCGAAATAGATAGATAGATAGATAGATAGATAGATAGATAGATAGATAGATAGATATTAAGAAACTGAGATAGATAGATAGATAGATAGATAGATAGATAGATAGATAGATAGATAGATATATTTGAACAGACCGAAATAGATAGATAGATAGATAGATAGATAGATATTAAGAAACTGAGATAGATAGATAGATAGATAGATAGATAGATAGATAGATAGATAGATTATAGACAGAAATCAACGGTGCATATTGACATATATTAAGCGAACGTACATCCATATCTAATGGTCTGATGATCATCGCTTAGGACGATAGATAGATAGATAGATAGATAGATAGATAGATAGATAGATAGATAGATAGATAGATGAAATAACACGCCTTTTCTTATAGTGTTTTCTTTTTTGTAGAGAATATATTTTTTAGAAATACCTTTTTATGTATTTAAACGTCCTTGACACCGCCAATACCCGGAAGTAAGAAATCTTTACGTGTGAAAGAAGACATTTTTTAAAAAAATAAACATATTCGATGTCATAAAAAAAATCACTAAAACGTTAAAACAAAATAATGTAAAAAGTGTAAAAATATACATCCGGACGAACTTATGTCGCTGAAGAAACGACAAAAAAGTCAGTATAGTTTAAACGATTATAAAATGTATCTGTATGAAATCTATTAGTTAACAATAAAATATGTGATTTTTATCTATAAGCTATTTAGTTCAGGGGCTATCTACAAGTAAAAAAACTGAAACAGAAAAAGGTTTCTATGACTTTTTAAAGAAAACTTACGAAAAGGAGGTCAGAAAACAAGTAATATTTAAAAGGACGAAAGAAAAACAAGAAAAGACAGTCAATAAATAAGTAAGCAAGCAAGAAAGAAAGACATAAAGTAAGAAACATGTTTAAACAGAAAAAGAAGAAAAGAAAATAATACATTTGTGTTGACGAATGTCAAAAAGTTGATTCTCAATCTGTGTTTGGACATGGCGGATTGAAATGATTGAGCAGACGATAGATAAAATGCAATGTGTATCAGCGGGAAATCGAATAAAGAAAGAAACAAATAATGCAGGGAATCGATCGGAAAGAAAACGAAAACCGCTGTACAGAAGAAAGAAAGAAAGAAAGAACAAATCAGAAATAAAAGAAAGGGAAGTAAGTTGCTGTATAGAAGAAAGAAAAAGAAAAATCTAAAGAAAGTAAAGAACAGATCCGAAATAAAAGAAAAAAGTCGCTGTATTGAAGAAATAAAAAAGAATGAACGATAGAAAGAAAGAAAGAAAGAAAGAACGATACAAAGAAAGAACACATCAGAAAGAAAAAGAAAGTAAAGTTGTACCGTAAAATGAAAGAAAGAAACAGTAGAACAGATCAAAAAGGAAAAGAAAAGAAAAGTAAAGAAGAAAGAAAGATCGAAAGAAAGAAAGAACAGATTAAAAAGAAGAGAAAGGAAAGGCGCTATATAAAAGAAAGAAGAAAAGAAAGAACGACAGAAAGAAAGAACAGATCAGAAAGAAAAAGAAACTAAAACTACTGTACAGTTAAAAGAAAGAAAGAAACAGCAGAACAGATCAAAAAGAAAAAGAAAAGAAAAGATAACCGCAGTAGAAAAGAAAGAAAGAATGAAAGAAAGAACAGATCAGAAATAAAATGAAAGGAAAGCCGTTGTATAAAAGAAAGAAAGAAAGAAAGAATAAGAAAAAAGAAAGGAAAAGGAAATAAAAAAGAAAGAATTAACTAAGAAAAAAATTGCCTGAGAAAACTATAAACCATAATTAACAAAATAAGAGGAAAAAAAAGAAACTGAAAAATTGATTTGAAAGAAACGGTGAATACCTTGCAGCGCAAAAGTAATTAGCATACGTATGGATTTCTTTCGTTCACGTCTAACCACGCACATCTAATTTGCATAAGCGCACTCAGTAGTTCTCTGATTCAGGAGGTTTTCTAACATTTCCCATTGAATTTTAGTAGAGATCTAGGCTTGAATTATAAAAGTGAGTATAAATTATGTACTTTTTCTGAGTTACATAACGGTTTGTTTATCATTACTGAAATTGTGAGGACTTGTCAGCTTACATTTCGGAACGAAAGCATATCGACTGAACTCAACAGGAATAAGACTAACAATTCTAGCAATATGCGAAAGAATAATAATGGTTTATTTAATATTTTAATTGAAAACATTTGACGGTCACACGCACAAAGTAACAATAATAGATTTTATAGCTGTCAGTGACGATTTGCAGCCTTCATATTATGGTCAGTAGAAAGAGCCACGTCATTAAGGAGGCGTTTACTTGTTGCTTTGCCAACAATGGTGATGTCTGGTTTGATGGCTTCAATATTGTTCATTATTATTGTTATTATTATTAATATCTTTCGCGATGTTTTCGTTTTCTGCTGGGGATCTTGCGTTATGGATGTGCTCCATCAAGTCGTACGACATCGAGCAGAGAGAAATATTTCCAGAAGGTGGCAGGCAATGCAGACTTCTGAAGCAAGTGGATAGTAATCTTTATTTTGATTTTCTCAATATACGACTTAGGTGGTATAGAAAAAATGTTTAACCTCATCCTTATTATTATTATTATTATTTATTTCCTTTGATATCTGGCGTTGATACATTTCTTTCCGGGTCCCGCCTAGAAATAATCACTTTCCACTGAAAAAAATTAAAAATTAAAAAAATTAAAAATAATTACATAGATAAAGCCCTTCGTAAAGTGTGGGCTGTACTTGTCAGAATAATTTTTTTGTATCTCTTTGAGGCATGGACTTCCAGGGATCCCTTCAATTAGTCTACTGGAATCTTTTCCAACCAATCCTAAGGCTCCAACTACAACAGGGATTGTTGATGTTCCCATGTGCCACATTTTTGAGATTTCTATTTCAAGGTCTTTGTATTTTGACAGCTTTTCGAATATCTTCAAAGATACATTGCAGATTATTAATATTATTATTATTATTATTATTATTTGTGCATATCATGTTTCCTGATTTGTATCCTGTAGAGCAGGGTCCAGACTATGGTCCTTAGGCCCTATAGGAGAATTTAATTTAATCAATAGCACTCTTCTCAGTATATCGGATGTTCCCATTACGGTGATCCTCTGGGCAACCTGTATGCTAATGCTACCAGGGACACTATTAATAAAATACATGCTTTGTGGTTCATAGCGATTTCTTTATCCAGGCATAAGTTTTACATAGATTGAACAAAGGACAATCTTTCGGATCGAACATAAAATGACGTTTGCTTAAATTTTTTCTCGTAGCATCACCTCCCACGTTTTAAGAAGAAAGATGGCGTCGATGTAATTTCTAAATTTTGTTACTTGAAATGAAAATTAAATTTAGATTATAATATATGATTTTGACCTTTGAACTGTGATGTAGTAGTAAGTAGCGTAGTAGGAATACATATTCGTGAATGCATTTGGAAATTACCTCTAGTCTTTTGTTTTGGAACTTATATTGTTTTAGGGTGCTAACTAATGATGTTTACTCATTTAAGCAAAGGTGAAATGTCTTCAAGTTAAACGAATACTCATATGCAATGTCGTGTAAGTCACCACGTAATGAGTGCGCTATGGATCAAATGAATATTTTCGCTTTCGAATTTATTTGTTATTTTTACATTCATCACCTTATTTCGCGGACGGAACAAAGCAGCTTGAAGAAAAAGAACGACAAACATACTAAAAAATTTATGGTAATGTATTTTTTAAATGTATTGCTGGTAATAATGTATTACTGATAATAACTTTTTTCTCCAAAAATTTTTTGCTGGTAATAATTTTTTACAATGTATTTATGGTATTAAAACCTATTTTTACACTTTCATAGTACTTTTACCCCAGTTTGGGGTTTAATTAGTTACCCATAGCAAGAACCGTAGCAGGTGTTACCACCCGGGCCAGGGTAAGCCTGGGAACACCAGCAATTTAGAGGTGGTTCCACACTCCTCAAAACCTCCTGATCATAGGCCTTGCTGTTGAGCGTAATTTATCGTCATACCCAGGACGCGGATGAAATTTATCAGTCATACCCGGGACGCGGATGAAATTTATCAGTCATACACGGGACGCGGATGAAATTTATCAGTCATACACGGGACGCGGATGAAATTTATCAGTCATACCCAGGACGCGGATGAAATTTATCAGTCATACCCAGGACACGGATGAAATTTATCAGTCATACCCAGGATGCGGATGAAATTTATCAGTCATACCCAGGACGCGGATGAAATTTATCAGCCATACCCAGGACGCGGATGAAATTTATCAGTCATACCCAGGACGCGGATGAAATTTATCAGCCATACCCAGGACGCGGATGAAATTTATCAGTCATACCCAGTACGCGGATGAAATTTATCAGCCATACCCAGGACGCGGATGAAATTTTAACTGTCATACCCAGGACACGGATGAAATTTATCAGCCATACCCAGGACGCGGATGAAATTTATCAGTCATACCCAGGACGCGGATGAAATTTATCAGTCATACCCAGGACGCGGATGAAATTTATCAGCCATACCCAGGACGCGGATGAAATTTATCAGTCATACCCAGGACGCGGATGAAATTTATCAGTCATACCCAGGACGCGGATGAAATTTATCAGCCATACCCAGGACGCGGATGAAATTTATCAGTCATACCCAGGACGCGGATGAAATTTATCAGTCATACCCAGGACGCGGATGAAATTTATCAGTCATACCCAGGACGCGGATGAAATTTATCAGCCATACCCAGGACGCGGATGAAATTTATCAGTCATACCCAGGACGCGGATGAAATTTATC
Organism: Acanthosepion esculentum; assembly: GCA_964036315.1. NCBI lineage: Eukaryota > Metazoa > Mollusca > Cephalopoda > Sepiida > Sepiidae > Acanthosepion > Acanthosepion esculentum. The sequence continues at coordinate 1,130,694 of OZ038515.1, read as the reverse complement.
AGTCATACCCAGGACGCGGATGAAATTTATCAGTCATACCCAGGACGCGGATGAAATTTATCAGCCATACCCAGGACGCGGATGAAATTTATCAGTCATACCCAGGACGCGGATGAAATTTATCAGTCATACACAGGACGGCATATTACAGTGAAAATATATTTTAGATCATTTCAAAATTTTTCACTTTCCAAAATTATATTTAGTAATCATAGTTTAGATAGACATGAAAAAGGCACCAGTTTAATCTGACACTTGGAATATATGTCTTATATATTTTAAGCATGAATAACTCCCAGAATGTAATTCGTTATATCACAGATGTAATGTCACGAATCAGGTTGATTTAAACGTTTTTTCGCATTTTCACCGATGTTTCGCAACATCTATCCTATGTCATATTTAATTTCATACAACTTGTGCAATCGTTACTGAATTGCTTACTCTTTATTTTACCGCTAAAAAATATGTGTAAACATAAATGGTTTATTGTTTATTTTAAATAAATAAAATATATGTGTAAACATAAATGGTTTATTCCTTATTTTAAATCTTTGATAATGAGTGGTGCAAAAATAGCAATTAGGGTCATTTTATGCGGCCTGTGAAAGCAAAGCACTGTGTCCAAGGGAAGTTATAAAAGAATGATGTATTGTGTCCAGGAATGTCAACGAATGTCTGAAAGAGAAAGAAAGAAAATGAAAAAGAGATTAAAATTCAAGGAAGGATAAAAGAAAGAAAGAAAGAAAATGGTATGCCGGGGGAAAGGTAAAAGAAAGATAAAATACAAAAAGAGAGAAAAATGCAAGGAAAGATAAAAGAAACGATAAAGGAAGGAAGGAAGGAAGGAAGGAAGGAAGGAAGGAAGGAAGGAAGGAAGGAAGGAAAATGAAATTGCGGGGGCAAGGTAGAAGAAAGAATGAAGAAATTAAAAAAGAGACAAAAAATGCAAGTAAAAGAAAGAAAGAAAGAAAGAAAGAAAGAAAGAAAGAAAGAAAGAAAGGAAGAAAGAAAGAAAAAAAGAAAATTGATCAAGCAAAAAAGGAAACTTGACGGGCTGGAAGTGCTGCCTTTGTCCAGGCCTTCCAACATAAGTTTACAACCATTACTGAGAAATGGCTCGTTTCCTGCGCGTACGGAATCTCAACAATATGGATGATGTTAGACCCACGTGGGGGGGGGTCGTTAAATATAATGGATGATGTTGGAAACGCGCACAGGGATTTCTTTTTTGCCTCAAAACCATCCAAATGGTATAAATGTGAATTTGATCTTCTAATGCAACGATGTCAACAGACAAGAGCATATAGTGGGAAATATTTTGCCGAAAAAAAACACGCTTGTTGTACTTAATGTGTTTGAACTACTAATTAAAGCTTGAAACTACTGACTCAGCCTCGTCGTCGGCACCCACTCGCATCCGAGCATCGGGATCGTCATCCTATCCCCCTATTCCATTCTCCCCCTGATGGAGGTGGAAGAGATGGTTGTGAAGGTGCAGCCTACTGCTGAAGAGTCGTGAGCAGGAATCACAGAAGGGCGTGGGTTGTGGACGGAGCTGGGCCTTCCTAACAACACGTCGCAGATCCTCTTCATGTTAACTTGAAAGTCCCGATCCCCCTCAAAACCGAATGGTCCTACGCCAGGAAGTACGATTTGCAGCAACGGTTTCACAGGTATCGAGGTCGACGTTAGACAGTGTCAGGAATATCTTCAACTGATCCTTGAAACGTGGTTTTCGTCCGCCGTGTAGCCTCTTGCAGCTGACGAGCTCTCCAAACAGGATGATATGATGACCCGGCCTAGTATGTCACATATATGATGTCACAAATGTGATATCACTTTTGTTACAGATGTGAAGTTACGTATGTTACAGATGTGATGTCACGTATGCCACAAATGTTGCGTCGCCGTTTCTGATCTAAGATCATTCCGTCTCTCTATTTGGTCCTCTCCTTGTCTCTCTTTCGCACTTACTTTTCTATATCCTTCTTCTTTCTGTGCCTACCCCTTCTCTCTATTTCTCACTCTTTCTGTCTTACCTTTCTTTTCTCTCTTTCTCTAACCGTTTTCTGATTCTCTGTCTGCTTCTTTTCTTTCTCCCTTCCTCACTCACGCTCCTTTGTCTCATTCTGTCTCTCGTTTTCTCTTCCTTTTCCCTTTCTCTCTCTCTTTCTCTCTCTCTCCTTTTCTCTATAATGTCAACCTTTTCATATCTTTCTTTCTTTCTGTTTGTTTTTTAGTTTGTTCTTGTTTCTCCCGCATTTCTCTTCTTTCCGTTCTTTCTCTTTCTCACTCATTCCAGTTTGCTGTCACTCAGTGAATTCGACACTCTCTTGGGGGAGAAATACCTTTCGACATTTTAAAATGATCCAAATGCCGACAAGAACATATTACTCAAACTAATTAAAATTATTTTATTTCTTAAAATGTGACATTCGCCAAATGCCGGTTTTTCGTCGCTTTCTAATTTTAAGTTCCGTGGGCGTCAGCATTCAAATATTCAATTCCAACAACCTTCGCTATTCTTACATCGAGAGCAACATGCTGCAAGACTGGTCGGGAATAATATTACCGAGAATGGGAGGGGTGATGTATAAAATAGTGTATTTGTGCCCTCTATATACATCTTATTCACTGTACCATGTCATTTCAGGAGGTGGAAGATCATGGTTTTCCACAACTTGCTATCTCCGTAAGGCTTGTTTGTTTGTTTTTTTGTTTTTCTCCAAATCCTTCTTCTTTCATTCATTTATGTAAGTAGGTTACTCGCTGCTTCCATCTACCGGACCTTCTCGCTTTTGCTATGTCCAGTGAGTGTCAGATTCTCCAAACCCCCTTTCATCATTTTTTCCCTCGAAATTTAAACTGGGACATTGTGATTCAAAGTACAAGCCTTTGCTTTGTTTCCGTTTCCTTAAAACTTCCTCTTTAGTTACATGTTCAGTCTATGGGATTCTCGACATCCTTCTGTAGAATTACATTCCTTTCTCTCGCTTCATTTGTGAAGAGAATGTCTAACATTCATTGCCATATAGGAGGGCTGATATTACATAATGGCGTAGTACTATTTTCTTTGTTTTTAACGAACTTTTTCTCTTTCTTAATACTTTGCTGAGCTTTTCAAAGGCATATTTCGTTATGCCAATGCACTTTCGGTATTACATGTCCTATGACCCGTTAGAACAGTTCTTGATGTCTCCAATTCAAACCTCGCTGTTCCTGTTAGTGACAACCATAGTTGTTGATCATTATTCCTTTCTTCTTACTTTCCTTTACTAACTTCTGCAGTTCTTGTAGCATCGTCTGTGCATATGCTCTCAACACTGTGTCACCAGCATTAACGTATGCTAAAATTGTGTGTGCCAATAAAAAAAATCCTGATAGGACTTTCATCTCTTTCATTATGGCATCGCTGTAAAGGTTGACTAGAACTGATAATCTATTTTTTCTTTCTTTTTGTCTGCCATGTCCTTTCAGGACGTAGGCGATCATGGCTCTCCACCTCCCTCTATCCCTTGCAGCTCTCAACAAGTCCCTTCCCTCTGCTTCCTCCCACAGACCACGTTCTGTTATTCACCTGCTCAAGCCCGTCAGGAATGTCACGCGCTACTTTCTCTTGTCTCTCTTTCCCTCTATTCGACCCGTGAGTATCAGATTCTCCAGGCCCTCTTTCCTCATTATGCCCCAGAAACTTCAGCGTCTTCCTGCTGTTAAGTATAAGCCTCCTCCTCGTTTGCATCCTCTCTAAGACCTCATCGTTGCTCACACGTTCGGTCCATGACATCCTTAATATCCTTCTATAGAGCCACGTCTCCGTCGCCTCGAGTTTCTTTTTCATCTTTGAGGAAACTGTCCAACATTCGCTGCCGTGAAGAAGGAGAGATGTCACGTAACAGCTCAGTATTCTTTCCTTTGTTACCAAAGAAATCCTCCCGTCTCGCAATACTCTGCCCAGCTTTTGGAATGTTTCCTTGGCCAGCCCAATACGTCTACGGATCTCAGTGTCGCACTTATCATCCTCTGTCAAAACACTTCCCAGATATTTAAAATTCCGTGTCTGCCTGATTCTAGTATTCCTGACCAGCCAATCGCATTTCGGGCCGTGTCTGCCTGATTCTAGTATTCCTGACCAGCCAATCGCATTTCGGGCCGTGTCTGCCTGATTCTAGTATTCCTGACCAGCCAATCGCATTTCGGGCCGTGTCTGCCTGATTCTAGTATTCCCGACCAGCCAATCGCATTTCGGGCCGTGTCTGCCTGATTCTAGTATTCCTGACCAGCCAATCGCATTCCGGGCTCCTCCTCTTACTGATGACCATGCATTCTGTCTTCTTGTCCGTTATGCTTAGTCCTTTCTTCTCACTCTCTGTCTATTCGTTCTATTTGCTCACACGATAGGTTTTCTCTATAAATGCAAGTATCTGTAAATTCCCTGAATTTAGAATTTGCAGCCGCAATATAACTTTAATGGTTAGCGTGTACAAAGGATCCGTCGTATTTGTTTACTAAATACAAGACCTGGTTTCACAGGCTGCCGAAGAAGCTCGTTAAAAAGAAATATTGCAAGCAAGATTAGATAAAAAGCAGGAAGCGGTCCCGGTTGTAGAAATGCATTTTGTTCAAATATTCTCGACGTTAGATAAGCTGTCTACCCATTTCTGGGCGAAGTTTGTGTCTAATGCTAGACGCCAGTCGGGAAATGATAAATTCTAAAACACATTAAAAGAAACCAAATCTTTCCCATTTCAAAGACTGGGGGAAAATAAAAACCGTCATTCACGTTTAATTTGATCTAATTTCATTTTGTTACAAGCTAAATTAACTGAATTTATGTCTTTTTGTTGTTGTTGTTGTTTTTTAAACAGCTCGGTACTTTAACATCGAAAAGAAATATTGTAATTGGTCTCTTCAGAACTAATTTTATTCATATTTTGATTTGAGCATATATTAAAAGTATACCAACTGCACTTTTTTCTACATAGTTTTCGATATTGTCTTTTTCTAATTTCATGTGCCGTGTCTATTTACGATGAACATGGCCCACCACAACTTCCTCTTTTTTGTACCTGACATTTGATTCTTTGCTATCGCTCTTTATCTACGCCCTGCCATTCACACAAATCCATTAACTAGATTTCCTTATGCTTCTTCAAGCCCTCTTTTCTCTTATATTTTCTCTTTCGGATTTTATGTATATATTTTAGTATCTGTCTATATTTCTGAGAGGAGGTATTATGTACACTATTTACATTATTCAAACTGTTATCCTCATCTTTGTCGACATATTTATTACAACGTTTCGGTCGTTGTACGCTCCGGCCTTCTTCGGGTGGTTGGAATGTCGAACTGAACCCTTTATTTCGCTCACTGGGGCAGACTGTTCTAGTTCCACGTTCCATGTCTAATGGATGTCAGTAATCTCCTGTTAATTCCCTCTCCAAGTTCTCCACCGCCTTAACCAGGTATTGAACTCACACTCTTTGAGTCCAGTCCCCTGGATCTAAACAACGCCTTTATCCACTGCGCTATGTTTCCTTGAGATATCTCGTCTAGTTATTATTTTTAGTACTGCTCTTTTATTGCTCGTCCTGTTTCCACCGAGTCCAAATATACATCGCCTGTCCCAGAGATTGAACTCACAATTACTATATCACCAAATTCATGAACCACGAAAAGAGCGTGTGTTCAATACCTGGTTAAGGCGGTGGAGATCTTGGAGAGGGGAATTAACAGGAGATAACTGATAACTGACATCCATTAGACATGGCACGTGGAACTAGAACAATCTACCCCAGTGAGGGTTCAGTTCGACATTCCAACCACCTGAAGAAGGCCGGAGCGTACAACGGCCGAAACGTTGTAATAAATATTTAATGTTTAATGTTTTAATGGATGTCAGTTATCAGTTATCTCCTGTTAATTCCCCTCTCCAAGTTCCCCACTGCTTTAACCTGGTTATTGAACTCACACTCTTTGGGTCCTGTCACTGGATCTAACCAACAAGGACACATGGCAAAGTGGATAAAGAAGTTGGTACGTGGAAATAGAACAGTCTACCCCAGTGAGCGAAATAAAGGGTTCAGTTCGACATTCCAACCACCTGAAGAAGGCCGAAGTGTACAACGGCCGAAACGTTGTAATAAATATGGCGACAGAGATGAGGACAACAGTCCAAATAATGTAAATAGTGTATATATTTTAGGTCTCATTTGCTTCAGAGTTTCCTAGATACTCTAATGTTCTGTCTATTGCATTCCCAGCCCCCGTATAAACTACATCCGGCAACAAGGCCTCTGATCCAGTGGTTTTGAGGAGCGTGGAGTCACCTCTTAATTGCTGCTGTTTCCAGATTTAACCTGATGCGGTGTGGTAGAACCTGTTAGGGGCCCAGTTATGGGCAAATAGTTAACCTCCAAACTGCGGTCAAAACACTATGAAAGTATAAAGATACATTTTTATAGTAAAAATACCACCAATATATTTTTGGAAAAAAATATTACCAGCAATACACTTGACTCTCGACAAAACCTCTCTTTAAAAAAAAAAACAACATGATCTACAAAGTTATTTCCATCCTGGGTATGACGATAAACTTCATACGTGTCCTGGGTAAGACGATAAACTACGCCCAACAGCAAGGTCTGTGATCAGGAGGTTTTGAGGGGCGTGGAACCACCTTTAATTTCTCGTCCACCTAGAACCGAGGTGCTAGCACCTGTTAGGGTCCCAGCTATAGGCAAGTAACTAACCCCCAAACTGGGTTCAAAACACTATGAAAGGGTAAAAATAGGTTTTAATGCTAGAAATACTTTGTAAAAAATTATTACCAGCTATACATTTTTGAAAAACAAATATTACCAGCAAATTATTTTTGATAAACAATTTTTACCAGCAATACATTTTTTGAAAAAAAAATAACATTACCAGGTATACATTTTTTGAAAAAAAAAATTACCAGCGAAGGAAAATTATTACCAGAAATAGATTTTTCGAAGGAAAAAATATTACCAGAAATAGATTTTTGGAAAAAAATATATTTCCAACAATGAAAATTTTTTTGGCATTAAATAACCCATTGAGGTTGATATACCATAAAATAAAACAAACGAAACCAAACAAAGTGATTTCTTGCAAAGAATATATATTCTATTCATACGAACGTATCCTAAAAACTTTGTCGTCATTAAATAACCCATTGATGTTGATATACCTTAAAATAAAATAAACCACAAACCAAGCCACCGTCTGCGGTATTTCATCCTTCTGATTTAGAGTCTCTTCTTACTCCGTAATGAACCTGCCCAACGCTTCACAGCGAAATAGGATAGATTAGATGCTTTTTTTCTATTTAAAACGTAGACATTACAGCATTCACTTGAGACGTGGCATCTTTTGGGTGGGAGGCATACATCTCTGTTGGTGATATCGTCAGCCTATTCTAAGCTACGCTGATCGAGCAAGTTTTGTAATTAATCCCAATGTACCAAATACCATCGGCACTACCACAATCGTATTGTTCCACAGCGCATTCAGGTCTCTAGCAATATCGAGATACATATTCGGATTTACTCCGTGACCTATTGGAGCAAGGAAATCCATTATAAGTCATAATTTTTAAAAAATGAATTACCTTTGGTTTTGTTTGTTGTTGTATTTTACGACATATCAACCTCAATGGGTTATTTAATGCCAACAACTTTTTTTTTCCTGGTAATATTTTGTTTTGCCAAAAATCTATTTCTGGTAATATTTTTTTTTCCACAAAAATGTATAGATGGTAATATTATTTTGAAACATGTATTGCTGGTAATATTTTTTTTTCAAAAACGTATTGCAGGCAATTTTTTTTTCAAAAATATATTGCTGGTAATAGTTTTTTTCTTCAAAAATTTATATCTGGTAATAATCTTTTACAAAGTATTTCTGGTATTAAAACCTATTTTTACACTTTTAGAATGCTTTTTACCTCAGTTTCGGGGTTAACTATTTGCCCATACCTGGGACCCTAGCATGTTCTACCACCTCGGGTCGGTTGGACCTGGGAACACTTGCAGATGGATGTAGTTTATCGTCTTACCCTGGACGCGGATGTAGTTTATCGTCATACCCAGGAAGGTGAAATACCTTTGTCGTAATAATTAGATTCAGTCATCTGGCCAAGATTTGGTAATACACTTGAACCTCAGAGATTTACTTGACGTGCTTTTCATCTTCTCATTATTATTATTATTATTATTATTATTATTATTATTATTATTATTATTGTCGTTGTTATTGTTGCTGTTGATATTATTATTATTGTTATTATTACTAATATTAATGAGGGTGGTCTGACTGTTATTTGGCATAAACTATAATCAGCATGTTTCTTGCGTTTAGTTCGGTCAAACATCATTACTTATCGGTTAAGTAGCAAGGTACACCGAGTTCTCTACTCTTGGATATCAGTGTGTCTAGGCAAATGTGAATTCTCAGTGCAAAATCGTAGATTATACAACAGGAAACCACTCGACTATTTTTCGTTTTTCGCAACAAAGCATGTCAATCCGCGGATAAAAAAAAGGAATCCATGGAGCACACGGTAATAGAGTAATGCATAGAGGCTCTGATTGAGGTATCAAGGAGTCGAGTTCGAATTCCAGTCGAATCCATTACATACACTTATGTATTAAATACCCTTGGGAAAGATATGAATCCTCTTCTTATCCCACCAGCAATGGGCAAATTGCAAGACAGATGGATGGCAACTGGTCTAAGAGGAAAACTCTGAATTCAAAACCTGAATCCCCAGGTTGGGTTTATGCAGTAGTCTAACAATCTATTCACTGAAAAGCTGACTTGTTAAAGAAACAACAACGAACGATATATTGCGGCCATATGTTTCTCAAGGAATCTCTCTCTCTCTCTCTCTCTCTCTCTCTATATATATATATATATATATATATATATATATATATATATATATATATATATATATATAGGACTCAATGAATTACTTAATTATAATTATCAAATCCTTCTAACAATTTCTATTATGTGTATATCATTGCTTGATCCGGCTTCTAATGCGTCAGTTTGAGCGGCTTGGTGATAGTAGTCGTGGCTCCTAGGGTCACAGTCCTATGGTTACAGTGAATTTCAGTTGAGTTCCACCACGGAATATGTGAGCGAGCGGCGCTATATTGAGTCTGATTTGCTACCTTTTCGTCACCGAGGCCCGTTGGAACAGTTGGTATGACGTTTGCTTGATAACCTAAACGTCAGGTTTTCAATTCTCGGTAGTGGATGCTCACTGCTGATGAGTCCCAAATATAGGACGAAACGGCCGTCCGGTGCTTTCTGTTGAGGTTTCTTTCAGACTTAATTATTTTTTTTTTCAAGAGTTAGAAATTCTCTAAGTCTTTGCAGCATTGGAAGCACTCATGGCTGACGTTTGATTTGTTTTTTTCATTTGCACGGGACTCTCTTTAGAATAAAACTTGGTAAATTATTAACTCAAACAACGCATCTCTAGAAACAAAATGCAACAGCGACACCAATGATATAAAAAAAATTCTTGCTACCCCGACATAATATAACAACGCTTTGTGGGGTATTATCAAGAAGAGAGTTTTACATGAACGTTACAAGAATACCCATTAGTTGAAGGACACCGTTCAGAGAGCCTTTGCAGCAAACAACAACAAAGCACAGGTTTGTACAATATCACACAATACATGGTGCCGCAACTTTTTGTGCCACGAAAATGATGGCGTTCATACAGACCTTCTTGATGTGTGACAGCGTCAATGAAAGTGAATAAACTGAATCCAGGACATGTGCTTTGTATTACTGTATTACTTGTTCTATTGTTATCATTACTTTTTTTGTAGGGGTTGACAAGATTTTCGGACCACTCTGTACTGTGGCCAGAAGTGGGGGATGTGTTTAATACTAAAGAACAATACAAAACCGATCCCTCACTTTTTATCATCCTTTCATTTGATTACCTATAAGGATGTTTTGTAATTTCATCTATGAATCTACAGGGTAGTCCGAACGTCTTGTCAACCCTACATAATATAATTTTTCTATTTCAGATGGCTGATACGAAAATGATGGTGTCCGTACAGACCTTCTCGATGTGTGACAGCGTCAATTAAAGTGAATAAACTGAATCCAGTACATGTGCTTTGTATTACTGCATGACTTGTTCTTCTATTGTTCTCATTTTGGTATCGGGTGACAAGACTTTCGGACCACCCTGAAGAAATTGCGGAATCAATTTACAATAGATATGCATAGCAAACTGAATCCCCGCTTAAATCTTAGGAAAAGAAAAAAATGATTGATATTCGTGTCCTGGTGTGCTTATTTGACATGATTATAAAAAATATTTCTTGGAGCCCGAATGGAACTGGAACTCGGTGCACCGATTAACAATTCCGAGTCATTATCCATTACACCACCCACACATCCAGGTTCGCAGACCTCGTATTCCCAAGCTGTCACCCATTAAAGTACTGACCAGGCCCGACGTTGACTACCATCGGGGATTGTATGGGAATCGCTGTTTCAACGTGATATGACCGTAAGCTCCGAGGAAAGAAAATTCATAATTGTAGCAAAATAAAAATTTGAGTAATGCCGCGATTTAGGCGATACAAAAACGAAGAGATCAAAGGAAAAAAGAAAAGAAATACGAAAGAAACGAAACCTTTTTTAACCATTTTTGCAGACGTCATTACTAATTAATCCATAGCTGGGGAGAAAAGAGATGGATCCATGGCTTTCTCAAGGGCATTTGCGCGTGAGTGAATATAACGAACCCAAATGGAATTGGAACTCGGTTCACCGATAAACAGCTGGGAGCCATTATTCATCACACCATTGACATATCCAAGTTCCCAGCGATTGGTATTTCTAAACGGTCAATCATCCAGGTCCTCATTCCTCCTACACACAGTTTTTCTCCCATCTTCACTCTATGTAACTCCTTGTGAACCAGTAGCACTCTCGCCTTTCTTGCGGTGAAATGCTTAAACAAAAGGTACTAAGCTGGTTCGACGTTGCTTACATTCGGTGATCGAATGGGAACTGGTGCTTCAACGTCTGGTCACCTCGAATTGGTGTAATGGTTAGCAAGCTTGTCTCGCTAGAAAAAAATACGACTGAGTAGTGAGTTCAATCCTCACTGGGTACCCCTTACTTTCGGCCTTGTGCCACATCCAAGCTGTGCTTGGAAAAATTTCGGCTTTGTGCTATAATTACGTATTTTTACATAATAAATATGACTGGTGCTTCAACGTGATTATAACCGAAAGCCCAGAGGAAAGAAAATTCATAATTGTAGCAATATAATAATTTGAGTAATGTCGCGATTTAGGCGATAACATATCTAAGAGATCAAGGATGAAAAAAGAAAGACTAAAGAAACGAAACCTTTTCAACTATTTTTGCAGACGTCATTACTAATTAATCCATAGCTGGTGAGAAAAGACGTGGTACATTCCTTTCCGAAGAGTATTACGAGTAAGTGAACATAACGAACCCAACTGGAATTGGAACTTGTCTCTCCGATTAACAACTGCGAGCCATTATTCATCACACCACTGACATATTCAAGTTCAAAGCAGCTGGTATTTCTAAACGGTCACCCATCTAGATCCTCATTCCTCCTATACACAGTTTTTCTCTCTTTTACTTTTTGGAGCCCCTTGTGAACCAGCGGCACTCCCGACTTTCTTAGGGGAAAATGCTTAAAAAAAAAGATATTGACCAGACTCGGCGTTGCTTAAATTCAGTGATACAATAACGATGAGATCAAAGGGAAAAAAAAGGAAAACGAAAGAAACGAAATCTTTTTCAACTATTTTTGCAGACGACATTACTATTTAATCCATAGCTGCGGAGAAAAGACGTGGTACATACCACTTAACGAACCCGAATGGAATTGGAACTCGGCTCAACGATTAGCAATTCCGAGTCACCACCCACACATCAAAGTTCACACATCTAGAATTCCCAAGCAGTCACCTATCAAAGTACTGACCATGCTCGACGTTCCTTAACTTCGGTGACCGAATGAGAACCGCTGTTTCAACGTGATATGACCGTAAGCTCCGAGGAAAGAAAATTCATAATTGTAGCAAAATAATAATTTGAGTAATGTCGCGATTTAGGCGATACAATAACTAAGAGATCAAAGGAATAAAGAAAAGAAAGACGAAAGAAACGAAACCTTTTCAACCATTTTTGCAGACGTCATTAAATCGAGTAACAAGCGAAATGAGTCAATCATATGTCCTTCCGCCATGTTGAACGTGAGTAATTTGATTTCTGCGTCACAGCCAAAGACATTAAGTTTGATTCTAAATCAATTTTTGAGAGATTCGCGCCTCGAGCCGGACGGATCACACCGTTGAGAACGGCATCTGCTATACGCTAGCTCCGATCTTGTGAGCAATTCACCTGGACCAGCCCCGCAACCAAAATGCAATTCAAACGCCATGGACGAATCGTTAAAATCGTCACGATGCTTCACTCCACAAAGTAAACCAAATTAAGACATTTTAACGAATTATAAAAGGCAGACAAAATCCATTAAAATAAATTTTAAAATAAAAATGAAATGAAAGAATAAATAGAAAAGAAAAGGAATGGATAATGAATTTATTTATTTTCAGTTTTGAATCCAAGAATTGCTTGCATTAATCGGTTGTTCGGTGACTAGAATTTCTTGCCTATTTTCTTCTTTATATGCCGTATCCCTTCAGGACGTAGGTGATGATGGCTCTCCACATCCTCTTGTCCTTTGTAGCCCTTGATAAATGTTTTCGTTATTTCTCCTGAAATCTTTTTCCGCCGTTCATTTATTAAAGCTCATCAACTTTGCATCATTTTACTTTTCTCCCTCTTATCCTCACTCCGTCCTGTCAGTATCAGATTTTCCAAACCCTCCTTCCTCATTATGTACCTTAGAAATATCAACATATCTCTTACTGATCTTAACTATAAGTTTCCCTTTTATTTCCATTTTATCTAAAACCTCATCATTGCTCACACATTCGGCCGTCCTGGGTATGACGATAAACTACATCCGCGTCCTGGGTAAGACGATAAACTACGTCCAGCAGCAAGTACTCTATTCAGGACACGTTCAGGAGCGTGGAACCACATCTTAATTGCTGGTGTTCCCAGGTCCACCCAGGCCCGGGTGGTAGCACCTGTTAGTGTCCAAGCTATGGGCAAATAGCTAACCCTGAAACTGGGGTAAAAACATTGAAATGTAAAAGCAGGTTTTAATACCAGAAATACTTTGTAAAAAATTATTACCAGAAATAAATTTTTGAAGAAAAGAACTATTACTATCAATGCATTTTTGAAATAAAAATATTACCAACAATATTTTTAAAAACTAAATATTACTAGCAAGATATTTTTGAAAAAAATATTACTAACTATACATTTTTGGAAAAAATATTACTAACTATACATTTTTGAAAAAAATATTACTGTATTGTATAAATCGGATACAATATAGTGATTTTCCAAGCTTAGCTGTGGCACGAGGCCGAAACTATGGTGCACCCAGTGAGGTTCGAACTCACTACCCAGCGAGACTAGCTTGCTACCCAATACACCGCCTCGAAGTGCCCAAATCGGACACATTATATATTCATATATATATATATAATGAATATTTAAAAAACATAAAAATGACACGTGGAACTAAAAGAGTCTACCCCAGTGAGAGAAACAAGGGGTTCAGTTCGACATTCCAACCACCTGAAGAAGGCCGGAGCGTACAACGGCCGAAACGTTGTGATAACATATGGCGACAAAGATAAGAAAAATAGTCCGAATAATGTAAATAGTGATTTAAAAACCTATTTTTTTAAAATGAATTTTCAGAATACTCGCTCTGCTTTGTTCGATGTGAGGTCTTATCAACGTAAATAGTACTTTCATGTAATGAAGTCCTAACGCCGGGATCCTGTAAAATTGGACAAAGCCAGGATTCCTACGTTATCCACTCTCTACCGATACGAGAAAGACATGATTAATACGTTGTCCAAAGTTTTTGCTCCTAAGAAATTAAATTCATTTTTTTTTACCTCTATACTAACTGCCCAAAATCTTTATATTCTTACACAAAAGAGCGATCCAAATTCTTCTAGATAAAGAAATGCATCTGTTTGATAACTAGGCTAACAGGGATTGGTGTTTCGTTTACATTATACTATTTGTCCAAGACGCGTATATTTCTACAGAAAAGAACGAACAAAATTCTTTAAAAACAAGAATGTATCTGGATCTTGTCTAATTGTTAAGCTTGGGATTTGTTTATATTGGTGCTGTTCACCCTCAAACACCATCATCTTTACAAACAAAAAGAACAGAAGATTATAAACAAAGGGTATGCCATGTGTTTATTAAAAAGATCTCTCATGATTAAGTCGGGGTGGGAAAATTATATGTCTCAGCGTCCGATCTCGGTGTGGACGAGGGCCACCTGGCGCGACAGACAAACGAAGAATCGGGCTCCTGGTCGTCTCTCAAGAACACACACGGATTTCTGTCTCTAGAGCAAACACCATGACACGCGCATGATTGGCACACTTCTTTTCGTTTTATAATTACTACTTCTAGATTTCTCAAATCGACATCCAACAAAGGGGGAGGTTAAACTTTTAGCAAATAATAGAAACATTGAAAAGTGTTTCTTTATATTCAATAAACCATTTATCAATTGTGTTGTGTATTTTATTGAAGGAGTCCATATTCCAGCTTTGATTTCCGACGTGGTGGTTTTCGGGGTACAAAGAGATAAAAATTACCACGGACAAAGACGAGAATTATGGAATCTTGTCTGTGGTAAATAGCGTATATATTCGGTCCATAACTAGACTACGCGTTCCACACCCAATATCGTGAGAATTTAGGAAACACAAATCAACCCGGCCCCAAAACAGCGGCAGCGAATGTTGGACGGTCTCCTCAAAGATGAAGAAGATACTCGAAGCAGCGGAGATGTTGTTCTACAGAAGGAAGCTAAGGATATAATGGAGCGAGAGTGTGATCAACTAGACACATAGAATATATATATATATATATATATATATATATATATATATATATCAAATATGTGGCGCAGTTAAATTTATATTACATGAATCATTCATACAAAAAGTAGATTATTAAAGTTAATGATATAAATGGCGAAAAACATCTACGCAAACAAATTTATTAAAGTAAGTATTAAGTATGACACTGAGATCCATAGATGAACTGGGATGGTGACGGAAACATTCCAAAAGCTGTGCAGAGTATTGCGAGGCAGGAGGATTTCTTTGGTAACAAAGAAAAGAATACTGAACTGTTACGTGACATCTCTCCTTCTTTACGGCATGCGAATGTTAGATGATATCCTCAAAAATGAAAAAGACACTTGAGGCGGAGATGTGAAGGATATCATGGACCGAGCGTGTGAGCAACGATGAGGTCTTAGAGAGGATGCAAACAATGAGGAAGCTTATACTTAACATCATGAAGAGACAGGTAAAGTTCCTGGGACACATAATGAGGAAGGAGAGCCTGGAGAATCAGATACTCACGGGTCGAATAGGGCAAGAGAGACAAGAGAAAACAACGCGTGACATACCTCGCGGTATAAAGAAGGTGGATGACAGAACGTGGTCTGGAGGAGGTAGCAGATAGAATGGACTTGTTGAGAGCCATGATCACCTACGTCCTGAAAGGACAAGGCACATAGAAAGTTCGTCTTGTCTGATTGTCCACCCGTTGAGAGCGCTCCTCCCTACCTACTGGTGTTATATAGCTCTCCCAGTCCTAGACACATGCTGACTATTGGCTAATACCTGCCCAGTATTGCTCATAGGCAAATATTCTACTGAGAGTAGGTGGCGCGGACTATCTTCTCTCAACGGCCCATTGTGGAAGAGAACGTAACTCCTTGTGATTGCAGCACCACAGGCAACCAACTCTTATTGAGCTGACCAGATTCTCTGTTATATTCCCCCCACCCATGTCTTGAATATATTAAATGTTGGACAGTCTCCTCATAGATGAAGACAGGCGACGGAGAAGGATGCTGAGGATATCATGGACCGAGCGTGTGAGCAACGATGAGGTCTTAGAGAAGATTCAAACAAGGAGGAAGCTTAAACCTAACATCATGAAGAGACAGGTGAAGTTCCTGGGACACATAACGAGGAAGGAGAGCCTAGAAAATCTGATACTCACGGGTCGAATAGAGAGAAAGAGAGACAAGAGAAAACACTGCATGACATACGTAGCGGCAAGTGAATGACAGAACATGGTCTGCTGGAGGTGGCACAGGGAAGGAACTTGTTGAGAGCTGCAAGGGATAGAGAGAGGTAGAGAGCCATGATCGTCTACGTCCGGAAAGGACATGACACGTAGAAAGAAAGTAAAAATTTATTTTCGTGCCTGCATTTTGAGATAAGTTCTGGTCATTTAGTTAGTAAGTTGTGTTGGTCTGCGAAGGTGATTGTAGCTATTTTCTCCTGAAGACAGAGTTTACAGTTTTTGGATTTCTCGCTATAGGCTGATGCTCTTTTCCATATTTCCCATGATATCTTTGGTGCAATTAAATTCTTGTTCGTTATTTCCCATCGGTGTTTAGAAGGTTTGCTGTTTGCCTATTTACTGTTTGTAAACGATGCGTTGGTTGCTTAATTTCTATGTTCCCAGGGACATTCAGTTACTGATATGTATATTTTTTCCTTCGTTATCTACTGATTTTGCAGCAGTTTAGTATGTTATATTATTTTGAAAGCAATATATATATATATATATATATATATATATATATATATATATATATATATATATATATATATATATATATATATATATATATATATATATATATATATATATATATATATGAAATGGACAATGTCCGACAATTATTTTCAGATATTTTTATGTTTATGCATGCTCTGTTGGCACCTCCACGTGGTGTAATGGTTAGCAAGCTTATCTTGCTAATACAGTTACAACTGAATAGTGAGTTCGATCTTCACTGGGTTCCCCATACATTCGGCCTTATGCCACATCTAACCTAAGCTTTGGAAATCACTATACATGCTCTGTTTATAATAAATGTCTTAAAATAAGTGTCAGCCTTTGTCCGTTTTATAATGTGTGACGTCATTTGTTTACATTTGGATACGCCATGAGCAGATATGAATGTACGAGAGAAAATCATGGAGAATCGTAGTTTAAAAACAGTAAAAATCGACCTTGCTAACCGAAACGCTTCTCTGTGGCTAAATCGGTAAAGCACGTCAGGTTATATAACGGTTCCGTATAGGATACAGGTTCGATTCCTCTCGGAGGATGCATATTTTCTATGACAATTTCTCGGACATTCAGGCCGGTAAATGTTGTTAATACAGTTTATTATAAACGGAGCATTTACTTAAATATTTGTATCTATAAAAAAATGTAGAAACATAAAAATTTCTTAATATATATATATATATATATATATATATATATATATATATATATATATATATATATTCGTGGTGTAGCATAAGGATGTTGTCAACAATATATAATTCTTTTCCGTCAACTAGTGTTTAGAATAGACCAAGATTGTATATCATTATATATGTCCTTTGGGAGATTTTATCTCTGACAAAAAAAAGTGCATATGATGGTTTAACAACGATAAATTTATCAAAACGTTTTACACTTCAGTTTTCGGACACGAGTTCTATTGTACATCTAAAAACACGTTCCTGCCCACCTTCATACTTGTTGTCAGTCAGTCAGGTATCTGCCATCCGTGATACACGCTTAGTCGTTCATGTATCTTTCGATACATGACTGACGAGACAGATTTTTTTCCCCGCAGTTTCTTCTTGTAGTTTCTTTCTGCGGTAGACCAGTTGCCATCCAAGTCTATAGAACTGGGGGGGGGGGAGAAGAAGGGTATTAGCATGTAAGTAAATATAATGGATTCGACTGGAATTTGAACTCAGCTCTCCCATTCCACAATCCCAACTGCTATCCATTACTCCACCGTATACTACATCACGAAAATAAAAAACTTAAAATTTTTTAAGCCTTTTATATATATATATATATATGTGTGTGTGTGTGTGTGTGTGTGTGTGTGTGTGTGTGTGTGTGTGTGTGTGTGTGTGATAAGGCAGCAATCGTTCTTTCATACACATTTCATTGAATACGACAAACAAGGTGCTTCTATTTAGTTTTTTATAAAATTTCTCATACTATCTAATATTTTTTTCTTTTCGGTGATAAATTATATAAAAACTGTCCAAATGTTCTTTTTATCCGAGCGCTTTCGGCTATATATGTAGTCATTTTCAAGGTGAAAATATTTTAACATAAAAGAACATTCGAACAGTTTTTATATAATTCATCATCCGAAAAGAAAAAAAAATATTAGATCACATGAGAAATTGTATAAAAAAACTAAATAAAAGCACCTTGTCTGTCGTATTCAATGAAATGTGCATATATATATATATATATATATATATATATATATATATATATATATAGTGTATATTTCGGCAGCAATCTTTCATTAATGCATGTTTCATTAAATAATATAGACAATATTGTCTATTTATTTTCAGTAAGTTCCTTTCATGTTGTCTGATAAGCTTAATCACATTATCGTTAAAACAGTTGAAACCTAAACTGAACAAAATAAACTATGAAATCTCCACAAACATTCTTAAATGCCTATAATCTATAGCAGAAGCCATTGGTTTATACCAATGGCTTCACATACTTAATACTTCTCGTTTTTACTCTCGCGTGGTCATGTGTGACGTCACGAGCGACGACGCGTTTTTCGCTTCCTTGGCTCGTAAATAAGAGTTTGTCGTTATTTTGAGCTTATTCAAACAGCAAGGGCGGGCCATTATTGTGGTTTCGTATATGTGTTGTTTGATTTATTAACATTGTCATCTTTGATAATGGCTTATGTAAGCCGAAAGCTTAGATTGGCTTAAAACATGTGTCAATATGGTGTTTTCCTTTCGTCAAACAACGATAATGTGATTAAGCTTATCAGACAATATGTAAAGAACTTACTTAAAATAAATAGTCAAAACTGTCTATATTATTTAATGAAACATGCATTAATATATATATATATATATATATATATATATATATATATATAGTCTTAAGGTGTGCTATATTTATGGGATAAAGTGCTCAATATCAGAGATAGAGCGTGTGTAAATATAAAAGTGAACATTGAAGTCAACTCTTAGAGGCGACAGGCTGTTTCATGCTAGACGCAATCTAGCATGAAACAGAGTGGTCTGACGATTGAGTCTAGCATGAAACAGACTGTCGTCTCTAAATGTTGACTTCAGTGTTCACTTTTATATATATATATATATATATATATATATATATATATATATATATATATATATATATATATATATATATATATGTAGAGAGAGAGAGGGGGGTGACTGTATATAACATTTTTCCCCAGAGTGCACAGATATTACACTGATCTTAGACTGCGGATCAGGAATCAATGAGAGGAAGAGAGTAGAATTGGTCCGATCCGTGGCAGATGTCTCGATCGATCCTTTCGGAAATAATCTAGTCTTTATTGGCGGGTTCTATACTAGTCTTAATTGAAAATGATTTCGCCTCTCGGCATGAGTTTTAATAACGTGCGTGACTTTTTTTTCCAGTAGTGACAGTATCTCTTCTGAGTGTGATGAAGACTCTTCAGCGACTGCAAGATAGCGATACAAGGAAAATGGCGACAATAAAGAATCTCCCTTCGAGAACTACCACATTCCAAATTATTATTATCAGAAGAAAGAATTCCATTGCCCTTCCAGCAATGGCGAATTCCAAATCAGTTTTCCGAACCTCGATTCTGTCTAGATTTGTCCCAATTTTCTTCTCTCTCTCTTTCTCACACACACTCTCTCTCGCGCGCGCGCCCACTCTCTTTTCCACTCTCTATTTTCTCGCGCTTATTTCTCTCTTTTTTTTCTTTCTTATTCTACTTCTTTCACTGGTTTACTTTCCTACCCTCCCTCTAACTACCCTTATCTCTCAATATTTTTTCCTATTTGTTTTTCTCTCCTCCCCACTAACTGTTTTCTTTCACACTCTTTCATTCGCTCTTTCTCTCTGTTTCTATCTCCTACGTTTATGGCTTTTCTTTCTAGCCTTCTTTCACTCTTACGTTACTGTCTTTCTCTTTTTTTCCTCCTATTTCTTTTTCTTACTCTTTTTGAATCTTAGTATCTCTATATCAACCCCTCTTTCCGCTCACTAATTCTCATTTTCTTTCTTTTCCTCTGTCTTTCTTTTCTAGCGGCTATGTCTGTACTTCTCTCTTATTCACTACCTCTCTTTCCGTCCCCCTTTCTCTCTCTCTCTCTCTCTCTCTCTCTTTCTGTTACACTCTCATTCGCTGCCGGCTACTCTTTTAATCGACTCTCTTTCTCTTTCCCTTCCTTCTCTTTCTCTCTCTCTCATTCTTTAAATTTCTCTCTAATGCTCTCTGCCTATCTGTATCTTTCTCTCTCCCCACTCCTTTCTTTGCTTATCTGCCTAACTTATCATACATTTTAACTGTTTCTCACTTCTACTGTTTTTTTTTCTTCTTTTCCTTTTCCTTTTTTCGGTTTTTGCAACTACCGCTCCCTCTAATTTATTTATTTTTTTCCATCTCTTTCCATCTCTCACTTTTTTCTTTCTCTTTTTCTGTCATCACTCCCTCTGTTTGATCTCCCTCACACTCACTATATTTTACTTACTCCTCCTTTCTTTCAGTATTTCATTGTCTATACCCACAAAATGGCCTCCAGACGTAACCCTCTACCTCGCGTGTTTCTCTCACTCCGTCTTCCGCTATATCGATACAAGTCTTCTTCTTGCTACCCTTTCTCTATTTCTCTGATTATCTCTTTCTCTTTTCTTCTCTCTTATCGATACACTTCGTCTTTCTTCTTTCCTACCTCTTTCTACGTTTCACACTCTTCATAATTGCTTCTGAACCCCCTCACTAAGAAACCGTGGGCCGATATATATATATATATATATATATATATATATATATATATATATATATATATATCGGCACACGGTTTTTCCATCCCTCTCCCTTTGCATTTCACTCTTTTTCTCTCTGTTTCTCTCTCTATCGATACACATTTTCTATTTCCTTTCACTCCCTTTTTATTTTTGACTCACCGTTTTTCTGTTTTCCCGTTCTCTCTTTCCTTTATTTCCTATTTTTTTTCTCTTTCATTCACCTCATTATTATTTCTCCTCTCTCTCTCTCTCTCTCTCTCTCTCTCTCTCTCTTTCTCTCTCTCTTTATCTCTCTTCCTCTCGATACACAAGTTCTTTAATCTAATTTTTTTTACAACGAGGTTCACTCTTTACAAGGCCCAAGAGCCTCTCGACGTAGAGGGTTTCGTTTGGAGGTCATTTGTGCGTATAGGCGTGGAAGATAATGGTTAATCCTAGCCTTGAATAGGTTAAGGTGATTGGGGAAACACCAAATTGGGAGTCGATTCCACAGGGCAGTGGTTCGTGGGAAGAAGTCGCTCGAATGGAACTTACTTCTCACCGATGGAATACAGAGGGGGTGTGGGTGGTTTGCTAGTATGCAAGTGGCATGGTGTGTTCTTGCTCTGGAGGTTTGCCTCGGTGGGACCAGGGAATGTAGTTCGTCCTAGCACTTTCCGCGAAAGTTACGATAGAGCAGAGAGAGATTTGTCACTTCCCACCTGTGTAGAAAGAGTTTGAAGGGTGGAGAATAATTCGTTACTCATAAGCGATCCGGGAGGCCTATATGAAGGCTGGAGAGTGAGGTCTTGGCCGCTCCTGCCCAAATATGACAACAGTACTCCATTTTTAGCCTGATCTGGCTCTTGTAAAGATAGAGGATAGCAGGAGGATGTCAGGTACTTACAAGAGCGATACAGAGATTCAACCATTTTACCTGTATCCTGAGCAAGGGATCGTAAGCATGAGTTCCACTTGAAGTCGCGTGCTAGTTTGAGGCCCAACAGTTATTCAAGGCACGGTGGTTCCCTGAGAGGACCTCCGTTCATCCTGATTATTTCGGGGTCAAATCGGCGATGGTTGAATACAACTAGCTTGGTCTTCGAGACACTGAATGCAACGAACCAGTTTTTACTTCTTTGGGTAGTTTGCGTAAGATCGGTAAAGAGATCAGTCGCCGATCGCAGACCATCTAGAGTTTTAGAGGTGCGCCCTTATATAGTCGTATCATCGGCATAGATATTTACAAATGAACTGAGTATATTCTTAGGCAGATCGTTTATGTAGATTAAAAAGAGGTTTGGTTCGAGGATTGACCCCATGAGGAACGCTTACGTTGATCTCCAAGACTCCGAATGACTGGCCATTGATAAGTACCTCAGGGACCTAAATATTGAGAAGGATTTTATCATCGAGAAGAGCATTCCAGCGATTCCGTATAAGGAAAGCTGTGTAGTAAGCCTTTATGCCACACCTTCTATGGTCCTCGAAGTGTGTTTGTCGTCAAGAGCCTCACTGATTCTGTGAGTGATGGTTGGTAGGACGTCGGAGGTGGAACGAGACGACCGAAACCCATACTGCTCGTCGCTGAAGATTTTGTTCTTTTCTAGGTGATCAACGTCCTTCTTATTGATTATGTTCTCAAAATGCTTACTGGTGATACTAATGGGTCTTATATATTCATATATATATATATATATATATATATATATATATGTGTGTGTGTGTGTGTGTGTGTGTGTGTATGTGTGTCATATACAGACCGACTGTTTCGCTGTATCACAGCTCATCAGTGTGACTAGACATCCGAATTACCTCAAGTCGGAATCGAAACATGACTGAATTAGTATCACCCGGAGATTGTTCCCCTGAACCATCAGCGCCTCATATACATATATATATATATATATATATATATATATATATATATATATATATATATATATAGTGTATCAATAATTTTACAAACTTTAGTGGCGGGTTCCTCACACCACAACAAGGACAAAAGTTCATATAACCTTCCATCCGCAAATCCCTCCTTTCGCCTTATTAAGTTTAAAGAAATTTTACAGTAGCTGTGTTGCCATGTAGACTAGGTTATATATTAAGTTTTTGATAAACAACAGCAAAGGTTGGATGATTCGATTGCCCTCGGTCTGGAAACGCCATCCGATACAACCGTGCAGCCTCGCATCCATTATTGTTGGCGCGGCCATATGTAAAACTGCCGGCTAACGATATGAATATCTTGCCATTGTTAAACGGAACACTTCTCAGTTAACTCAAAATTACACGTTAAACGTTGAAGACAGACTAGCCACAAATGTACAAGAATGACAAATGTAACCTAGTCCTATGACAACACAGCGATATCTATCTTAAAATTCCATTTAAACTTAATAAATCTAAGTCGAAGGATTTGCGGACATATGTTTAGATGGATTTTTTTTACTTGTTTTAGCGTGAGGAAATTTTGTAAAAATATTTTTGATACGACCTATACATATCAATAAAATTTTATTTCCTCTCTTTGTTTCTCTCTCTCTCTCTCTCTCTCTCTCTCTCCCTATCTATACCCGCCTTGTTTTACTTCTCTATTTCTTTACATGTTTCACTTCACTTCTAAGTCTCTCTTTCTTTCTCTCTCTCTCTCTCTCTCTCTCACTCTGTCTGTCTCTCTCTCTCTCTGTACGTCTTCTATTTGTTTCTATTTTTCGTTTCCTATTTCACTCTCTTATTTATCGGTTCTGGATCTCGCTCTATCTATATTCGGGTAGTTTTGCCTTCTCTCTATATTTTCACATTTTGGTCTCCCCCCCACTACTCTCTCTTTTTGTCTACACTTCTTCATTTCTCTTCCTCCTCCATTTCCTGTTTCACCCCCCTCAATATATATATATATATATATATATATATATATATATATATATATATATATATATTTACTTAATGTCAAAATAAACAAGTGTTCCAACGACCCTCCGGTAAAACCGAATATAGTGAAACTTATCCTGACATGATTGCTATTTCTATACGAAAACAAAATTTTTTTTCCAAATGTTAAGTTTAAAAGTCAATTAAATATAGTTACCACCTCGAGATTGCTAAAAGAAATTTGCTTGCCGTGATGAAAATATGCTCCGAACGTAAATGAAAACATAGTTTTAGCGTCAAAATCGTTATTATTAAGAGGAAGAATCAAAATATTTCTTGATTTTTAGAACATTCGAAATTTTGATTAAAAAACTTGTTTTTCTTGCGTCAATGGTTGGACTAACTTTTAGCATAGCAAATTTTTGCTTCCTTTTTTGCGGTGACAGACACATTAATTTTGAAATGCTTGCAAAAATCAAATAATTGTGGGGATTTTAATGGAATTTTCAGGGCTTATTCATGAAATTATTTTAGAATTTTTTTATAAGAAAATCTTGCTAAAAATATTTGTTTTATTTTACATCCCCCTTCTTTCATTTTATGAAAGCTTGAGAAATTCATTGAGATAATTTTTAGTTTATTATAAAAGTTAAAAGCGGAATTTTGTTTGAAGAATTTAAGTAACCGATTTTGTTTTGCAAAATCGGATCCAGTCTTACCGAAATTCCGTTTTGAACCGAAAAAAAAACATAATAAAACTAAGACACTATTTAATTAGAGCAGATTTTATGAATTGTACTACTTTTATGGATAATATCTATTAAAGGCAATATTGTCTGAAGAAAAAAAATTTATGAAAAATGAATTTTTACAAGATTTGTTTTCATTTATTTACAATATTTTACAATCTAAAATTTATTAATTTATTAAGTTTTTGAATCTTTCAAAGTTCAATTTCGATGAAATAATTCTTAGGGAATATTGTTATTAAGTAAAACTATATTTACTAATAATATATTTTAAAGTTTATTAAAATCTGAAGACTCCGAATATTTTAAAAATAATTTCTATTTGCTTTTATATATGTATATAGATGCAGAATCTCTGAAGCATGGATGTACAAACAGATAAATCTAATCTTAAAAAGTCACGTGTTTTAAGGGAAAAAAACAAACAAAAACCCTAATGAAATTTATCGCCTGCTACACCATACCTAACTATGAACACATTCGACAATAAATCCGCAATCAATAAATCGATTAACATGTCAGAAAAACAAAACCCAGTGCTTGTATAGAACATTTTATGCTATAAGTAAGTAATATTTGTTTCAAATCAGATTAACTTGGCATTATTTTGCTAATTTTTCTCAAATAACGTTTCAGAAATATATATATTTTTGCAAGATTTTTAAAACGGAAATTAACTTTTCTTTACAGTTGTCTAAAATTTGGCTGACGTTACCGTCTATTCCAGTCAATATAATTTTTGTCATCATCTTTGTCGCCATATCTATTACAACGTTTCGCCCGTTGTACGCTCCGGCCTTCTTCAGGTGGTTGGAATGTCGAACTGAACCCTTTATTTCGCTCACTGGGGTAGACTGTTCTAGTTTCACATGCCATACCCGCAGTGGAGATCTTAGAGAGGGGAATTAACAGGAGATAACTGATAGCTGACATCCATTAAACATGGCACGTGGAACTAGAACGGCTGAAACGTTGTAATAAATATGGCGACAAAGATGAGGACAATAGTCCGAATAATGTAAATAGTGTATCTCATTAAATATTAATAAAAAAATATGTACGATCTTCCGTCTGTACCGTAGCGATATTTCTGATTGCAACAGATGTCTCTTTGTCTCAGCCCGTAATGAGTACAAGCGTGTCCCCAATGAAGCAATGTTCATATTTGCTGAAAGAATGAAACAACGTACCGCATCTCGCAAGTTCGGTTCTAAAGATTATTGGCGCCTCAGCCAGAGCGTACTGAACAACAACAAATCCACAATATCTACTTTATTCAATCAATTTGAGGTTCTGACTTCCTCAGCTGATAAGGATGAATGCTTTGCTCGGAAATTCTCATCCAATTCAACGCTCGATTCATGCGATGTATCCACACCCGATTCCCCCACCCCTAGAACCGAGGCTCTATTGAGCGAGATGCACATAATTCAATCGATGGTATTGGGCATCGTCTCTAAATTAGACTCTCATAAGGCTAGTGGTAGGGACGGGATACCAGCCGTTGTCCTGAAGAAATGTGCTTTTGCATTGGCTCCTGTCCTCTCCGAACTATATTACTGCCTGAACGACCCCTATTTTCCAGCCTGTTGGAAATCCTTTTGTGTTGTTCTTGTTTTTAAGAACTCTGGAGACCCTACTGACCTATCTAACTACCGTCCTTTCAGTCTCCTACCAATCTTCGACAAAGTCTTCCTCGCTTTAATCAACGCCGAAGTATTTAAGCACCTTACATCCCATGATCTGACAAACAATATGGTTTCCGCTTTGCCCGATCTACCGCTGATGTGCTCCAGGCCATAACTGAATTTGCTTACCAAGCAATAACAGAGAAGCTAGAGCTGTGGCTCTTGATAGCTCTAAAGCGTTTGACAGGGTTTGGTATGCCGGCCTTTTTCGTAAGCTTCAGGGATACGGAATTTCAGGACGATTATTTGACTTAATACAATAATTCCTGTCAAACCGTGAAATGATGGTCGTCCTAAACAGGTTCTCCTCCAGGTATTTTCTCACGAAAGGCCCTACACTGTTTCTGATCTTCCTGATGTCATCACTTCCCAAGTAAGCTTCTACGCAGACGACACTACTATTTACTTCTGCCTTAATAGCAAATCTGGTATCACTGACAAAACTAATCTGGCTGTTGCTCTTAGAAAGGACCTCCAATCTGTGGTTGACTGGGGCAGGAAATGGCTGGTAAACTTTAATGCCTCCAAAACAAATTTGCTCTCTTTTACCCAACACAGAGAACCCTTCCTGCCTCCCATTAGAATGTCTGATGCTCAACTCCACGAGAGCGCCTCTCTGCGCCTGCTTGGTCGCACGCTGTCCGCTGACCTAAGATTGAACAAATACATTGAATCAATAGCTTCATCTACCGCAATGAAAGTTGGTTCACTGTTGTGCCAGAATTTTTTTCTCGCCTGAGTCCATCTTTCAAATCTATAAATCAGCCATTCGCCGTTGTGTGGAATACTACTGCCATATATGATCCGGCGACCCCGCTGTCCGTCTCAAGGTCCTCAACAAAATCCACAGACGGATATGAAATCTGGTTGGTCCGGATATGGCATCTCGCCTCCAGTCTTTTTCTCACAGATATGCCGTTGATTCCTGTCTTTTCCACAAGTATTTTCATGGTAACTGCTCCGATGGGCTACTTTTGCTGGTTCCCAAACTGCATCAATTTTAGCGAGTTACTAGGTTGGCATCACAGTCCCACGTTTTCACTGTCGAAACGGTTAAATGTAGCCGTCTCTTCTACTCCAATACCTTCATATCTCGCACTTCTCGTCTGTGGAAGTTCCTTCCTCTTACTTGCTTCCCTGACTGCCATAATCTTCAAATATTTAAATGTAATGCCAGTCGACATCTTCGAATGCCTTGATCTAGTTTCCCCGTCCTTCTGTCCATCCTTTCCTCAAACACGTCTCTTTTGCGCTCACTTTCTATAACTCCTTGCGTGCTAGTGGTACTCCTGTCTTGCTTCGGGTGAAATGATTAAAAATTAGAAAGCTATTCCGGTGTCACCTTACGTCTAGGTGGCATGATTACCTTTCTTCGGGTGTTGCTGTAACTCTATACATCGAGTGTCCTTTTGTAGAGTGAACATCATTGTAAGAAAATGAAATAAACACACTCCCACGTGGTTGCTTCCCTGATCACTAAAATCTTCTTGATTGGTGAATTGTTATCCACCATACCTGTCATCATAATCTTCACTTCCTCCTCATTGATATCACACAGCTTATTCAATAACCTTTTAACCTCAGGGCCTCTTGAGATTTGTTGTGTGCGAACTTTTGTAAATAAAAAAAAATAAATAAAAAAACCGCGAGCATATTGGGTAGACGTACTGTCATTTGATCTCTAACGCATAGCACCAATCAGAATTAATATTTATAGATATAATAATAAACGGAAGAATATGGACGAATTTTTCTGAAGGTATACTGAAAACAATTCGGACTAACCAAGAAGTTCTTCTGCCAGAATTTTTTTTTTTTTTTTTGCCTCAGGGTTCTTGATAAGATCCAGAGACAGATATGCAATGTAAATGGCCCTGATCTGGCATCTCGTCTGCAGTCGCTCTCTCACAGACGTGTCGTCGCCTCCCTTTTTACAAATACTTTCACGGTAACTGCTACGACGAGCGACATTCGCCAGTTCCCAAACTGCATGAATTTAAACGTGCTACTAGGTTGACATCTCTCTCTCACTCTTTCACTGTCGAAACTGTTAAATGTAGCCGTCTCTTCTACTCCAATAGCTTCATGTCTCGCCTGTGGAACTCCCTCCCCTTTTCCTGTTTCCCTGATAGCTATAATCTCCAACTATTCAAATGTAATGTCAATCGACGTCTCCAGATTCCCTGATCTAGCCCCTATCCTTTTCTTCATCCTTTCCTCTATCACTCCTATTTGGTCTCACTACAGTTCTCTGTTACCCCCTTGCGTGCTAGTGGCTTCCCGCCTTGGTTGGGGTGAAACGCTTAAAAAAAAAATATGGTCTGATTGCGGACTTTTCAGTTCCCACTTTGTACTAAGAGCAACGTTTGTTGATAATACTATTTTGTCGTACGGTTGCATTTCGTGCTTTTACGCCAAAGTGAAATCTACCGAACATGGAATCTGAAGGCATTCTTTTCCAGCGTCGCTGAACGTGCAACATTTAAACACTGCCGTTGCTAGCCGCTTTCCTCTCATTTTGGAAACGGGCCTCTCAATCCATTCATTGGCCAATGTACAAATAAAAGGAGAGAACTCAGAAATCTAGGATTTTCTCTGGCCAGTCGGTGGAGGTTGTGTAAGGAAACGCAGACCCCGCTGACCATCAATCTCAATTAGACGCAACCACTTAATCCTGATTGAGTTCAGTCGTAATTGGATTTGCATCGCTATCCAAAATGGACGAGCGGCGCGTCACGCGCCAAATGCGATGACAGGAGGGTCCGAACTAAATTCTGTATTCAGGCTAACGATTTAGTTTTCTTTTCTTCCTTCAAATTCATTGACGTTCTCTTTTCCTTGCCATTTTGTTAAAAGTCTCGTCCTAAACTTTACATGTTTGCATCGTTTCTCTTTCGTTCCTCTTTTCTCTCTTTCTCTGCTCCTTTCTCTATTTGCTCTCCTCTTTTTTCGATTTCTCTCTCTCTCTCTCTCGCCTTTTCTGTCTCTCCTCCTTTACCTCTTTCTCTCGTATTTTCTCTCTCTCTCTCTTTCCTTGTTTCTCTTTTTTTCTGTCATCTTTTCTCGCTTTCTCTCCTCCTTTCTTTCTCTCGTTTTTTCTCTCTTTCTCTCTCACACTCTCTCTCTCTCTTTCGTTTTATTTTCCCTCTCTATAGCTTCATTTATTTATGATTTTTGTTCTCTATCGTTACACTTCCTCCTTTTTCTTTTCGCTTTTTCCATCTTTTTGGCTATATTCTTTTCAATTTTGATTCTCTCTCGATACTTGTAAATATATATATATATATATATATATATATATATATATATATATGATTCTCGCACTATCTCCCTTTCTCTTCTTTTTTTCTCTCTCCTTTCTCTCTTCTCTTTGTTCCACTCTCTCTCTCTCTCTCGCTCTCTCTCTCTCTTTAATATATCAGTTTATTCCGTTACAGTTTTGATTCTGAGATCTTTTGTCGCTGTCTCTAATTTCTCTCTACTTTTTCATTCTCTCTCTCTCTCTCTCTCTCTCTCTCTCTCTCTCTGTAATTTCTTTTTTCTCTTTCTCTTTAATTCCATCTCTCTCTCTCTCTGTCGCTTAATTTCTTTCCAGTTTTTGCTCTGCGATTATCCATCTCTCTCTCTCTCTCTCTCTCTCTCTCTCTCTCTCTCTCTCTCTCTCTCTGTAATTTCTTTTTTCTCTTTCTCTTTAATTCCATCTCTCTCTCTCTGTCGCTTAATTTCTTTCCAGTTTTTGCTCTGCGATTATCCATCTCTCTCTCTCTCTCTCTCTCTCTCTCTCTCTCTCTCTCTCTCTGTAATTTCTTTTTTCTCTTTCTCTTTAATTCCATCTCTCTCTCTCTCTGTCGCTTAATTTCTTTCCAGTTTTTGCTCTGCGATTATCCATCTCTCTCTCTCTCTCTCTCTCTCTCTCTCTCTCTGTAATTTCTTTTTTCTCTTTCTCTTTAATTCCATCTCTCTCTCTCTCTGTCGCTTAATTTCTTTCCAGTTTTTGCTCTGCGATTATCCATCTCTCTCTCTCTCTCTCTCTCTCTCTCTCTCTCTCTCTCTCTGTAATTTCTTTTTTCTCTTTCTCTTTAATTCCATCTCTCTCTGTCGCTTAATTTCTTTCCAGTTTTTGCTCTGCGATTATCCATCTCTCTCTCTCTCTCTCTCTCTCTCTCTCTCTCTCTCTCTCTCTCTCTCTCTGTAATTTCTTTTTTCTCTTTCTCTTTAATTCCATCTCTCTCTCTCTCTGTCGCTTAATTTCTTTCCAGTTTTTGCTCTGCGATTATCCATCTCTCTCTCTCTCTCTCTCTCTCTCTCTCTCTCTCTCTCTCTCTCTGTAATTTCTTTTTTCTCTTTCTCTTTAATTCCATCTCTCTCTCTCTCTGTCGCTTAATTTCTTTCCAGTTTTTGCTCTGCGATTATCCATCTCTCTCTCTCTCTCTCTCTCTCTCTCTCTCTCTCTCTCTCTCTCTCTCTGTGTAATTTCTTTTTTCTCTTTCTCTTTAATTCCATCTCTCTCTCTCTCTCTCTCTCTCTCTCTCTCTCTCATCCTCTCTCTCCTTCTTTCTCTTTCTCTCTTCCTTTTCCCCTCTATTTCGTTTCCTACTAATATGTTTATCATTATCTTTCCATTTATTTGTCTGGATATTTCGTAGAGTAGTAATGGTTAACAAGTTCAACATGTAGATCACTATTATAGATGAGTGAGTTGGATTCTCACTGCTTGCTACCTACCTTTGACCTTGTTCCATACATAAATTATGTTTAGTAAGTAACCATTTCTCTATAAGTTTAATCATCATTATGGATATCAATATACAAACACCACTCTCCGTTTTTCTAACTCTCTCTCTCTTTCTCTCTCTCTCACTCTCACACACTTTCTTCCTCTTCCTTCTTCTCTTTCTCCATCTCTGTCACTCTCTTTCTTACTTTCCCTCTCTCCGCACCACTCTCTTGTTCTTTCTTGCTCTTTTTCTCTTTCCATTTTCTTTCTCACATTCTCTCTCATTTCGCTGTTTCTTTTATCTCTCTCTTTTTTCTCTCTCTTTCTTTCTGTATATCAGCCTCGTTCTCTCTCTGACATTCTGCCTATATATGCTGTGAATTTGACCTTAAAAACTAATTATTTGTCTTGCTAACTAGTTTTAGTTGTATTTCAGTAATCTAAATATACAACATGTAAGTAATTGGATCAGTTAGTTTGTAGCCTGAAACAGTAATTAATTTTGATCTGAAATTTTCACTGTAGATTGTCGATATATATGTTTAACATTCAAAACTTGGAAACATTTTGGGAAGCAAATTACAGCAAAAAAAATTACCTCAACTTGGTTTTTGGTTGTGAAAAATACATATGCTCTGTTATAATAAATACATCAAGCTCTCTGTGGATCAATTTTAATAAAAAATATTACTAAGATTCGTCCGGATTAGATACCAATGGATCGATTACCTGTACGATATATATATATATATATATATATATATATATATATATATATAACAAAATGACTATTTTTGTAGTGATTTTATAACATATTTATGTTATAATTTTCGAATAAATCACACACACGCACGCACACACACACACACACATTATATATATATATATATATATATATATATATATATATATGAAATGGACTAAGTCCGACAAGTATTGTAAATGCCCTGTTTATAATAAAAGTAGTATTAACTACATTTACCGACCTGTATGTCTGAGTTATTTCACGGAAACTCTGTGTCCTCCGACATAAATCGGACCTGTATTCTACACGAAAGCTTCATTTGGTCAGAGGTGCGATACCATTTAGCCACAGAGGAAGTCACTAATTAGTAATTTGACTTTGCTATTCAGAGGCCTCCTCTATATAGCATAGCCCGTCAGGCCAAATTACGTTACCGTGTAGGATACAAGTTCTATGAAATTTATCGGACATTCGGGCCAGTAAATGTAGTTAATATTGTTTATTATAAATATAGTATTTACTTAAATATTTGTATCTATAAAAATAATGTATAAACAGAATATATATATATATATATATATATATATATATATATATATATATATATATATATATATATAGCCAGAGAGACATACAGAGATAAATAGATAAATAGCGAGAGACAAAGAGTGAGAGAAGTGACTGTCTGGTGTCACCCTAGGACGGCGATTCGCATGGCACCTTTGATGGAAAGTGCTTGAAAATCATACCACGGGTTGACTCAAGCCTTGTCAGTGAAGTTGAATAGAGGGAACTAGTTGACAGCCGTCGACCGTTGTGCTAGCACGTAAATCACCGAGGGCGTTCTAATCAAATCCCTCCCCAAAACTGTAACAAAGGTCTACTCAGCATAGTTGCCGTATTAAGAACAGATCATACGGTTTTAACAGGGCGTGCAGAATTTTGCATTATGTAAATATTGTATATTTTTCTAAACTTGAAAAATTTTAAAGCTGGATTAATTTAAATTATCCAAATTTGCCGGGAAATAATTTTAAGACCACATGAGAATTATTATATTTAAAGGAAAAGGTTATAGTAAAAATGAGCAAAAAAACAAAATATCAATAATTAGTGCCTTAATCTTTATTATTAATTACAGCTTCACATCGCCTCGGCATCGATCTTGATAAGTGAGCACAAAAATTTGTTTGTAATTTTCTGCCATTTTTCCTTAATATAATCTCATAACTGGGCTAAATTTTTTTTTTTTTTTTAGTGTGAACTCTTTTAGAAATACAATTCCATAAATTTTCAATCGGATTAAGATCCGTACTCTTTGGAGGCCACTCAATGACACCCATATTATGATGATAAAAATAATCGCATTACATATTCGGCTTTGTAAATGGGACTATTTTCTTGCGGATAAATAGCTCTGGGTGTTATTTGGTCAGGCAAATATGACAGAACATGTTCCTTAACTAGCTGCATATAGCCTACACTGTTGAGTTTTCCATCAACTTTAACAAGTGGACAAATATCAAAGCTACTGAACGCACCCAACACTATATATTGGTTGGTTGTTATGTATTAATGCAAAGAAAGAAATGAGTTCAGGCTTATCTCTATAAAACGGTCAACGGGACCAGACGTTTGATAGCTCTTACTTTCAAGTTTCACATCTTAATTCTTAAACACGATGGAATCTGATAAGGAACTTAAAAAATTTAAAACCAGTTAATCTTATAACTTTATATATATATATATATAGGTCATAATGAATGTGGATGTATGTGCCTGTGTGTATTGATGTCTATGTGTAAGGAAAATGCATTTGCGTACGTGTGGTTGTATGTGGTGTAGATTTTTTTTTTTTTTTATCAAGGGTCGTGTCTCGTCACCGTATTTTATGTGTGTGTATATATCTAAATACGTTTGAGCGCTTATGTATTATAACCTTGCGTATGTTCGAATGATTTCGCGTGAGAGGCGACTAACATGTTGAAATGAAACTAAAAGTGTATACATTTCTGTCTGGGGTTCTCAACATCACTTTTAACATAATTTCAATGAAAATATAAATTAAATAGCATATATATCATTTATTTTTATTTTTATATTTTTATATTTTTTCTCCTCGGTAATTCTACAATTTAAAACTTAATAGAGATTTGATTTAGATTTCTAAATAGGTAATTTTTTAATAATTTTTTACTTTTAATTTTAATTTCAAATTTTATAAATCTTTTAATATCTATGATAACCTTGCTTAGTTGTCAAATTTTTCGAATTACCCTATACTTGTATTTTAGCTTATGTAACAGCGTTTACTCCTGGCTAAGGATCGTTAATTAATTTGAAACTTTTAAAACCATTTATTCTATATTCTACATCATCACTTGATAAGACATCAGAAGTGTTGAAACAAAATGGCTATTTTTGTCGTGATTTTATAACATATTTACGTTGTAATATTCAAATAAATAATTATATGATAGACTCTCCCGTCGAATTCGACGTATGAGGGTCAGGCAGATCAATTCCCAGAAACTGAAAGCCCGACACCGACAGATGAGATTTGATTATAGTGGTGAAGGCTTTGTGCAGGACCATCCACACTTTTTGGAGGGACGAATACAGGGACCTGGTGCAGCGAATGCCACAAGGTCCCCAAACGAGCCTCCGCAGGTTTTGAATTCAGAGTTGTCCTTCTCCTAGACCAGTTGCCATCCAAGGCTATAGAACCCAGTCTGTCCTGCTATTTATTCATAGTTGGAGGGAGAAGAAGAGGATGCACACCTTTCCCAAGGGTATTAGCACGTAAGTGAATGTAATGGATTCGACTAGAATTCGAACTCGGCTCTCCGATTCCTCAAGCCAAGCCGTTATCCATTACTCCACCGTGCCGTATATATAATTTTAACATTATTGCAAGACTCTAAATGCGTAATATTCAAACTTATCTATAACTCGTCCTGGGTCCTGGGTATGACGATAAACTACATCCGACAGCAAGGCTTCCGATCGGGAGGTTTTGAGGAGCGTGGCACCACCTCCTTATTACTTCTGTTTCCAAGTTCATCCCGACGCAGGGTGGCAGCACATGTTATCCCAGCTGTGGACAAATAGTTAATCCCCAAGCTGGGGCCGAAACACTATGAGTGTATAAACAATTTTATAGCAGATATACCAGTAATATATTTTCATAATAAAAAAATTTACTCGCGATACATTTCTCTAAAAACAACAACAAAAATTACCAGCAATACATTTCTTTAAAAGCAAAAAAAAATGCCAGCAATGCATTTCTGTGACAGCTACAAAAATTACCAGCAATACATTTCTGTAACAAAAACAAAAATTAATAGAATACATTTCTCTAAAAGCAAACTACAAAAATGCTAGCAATGCATTTCTGTAACATCAACAGAAATTACTAGCAATACATTTCTGTAAAAGCAAAATAAAAAAATGCTAGCAATGCACTTCTGTAACAGCTACAAAAATTACCAGCAATATATTTCTGTAACATCAACAGAAATTACTAGCAATACATTTCTGTAAAAACAACAGAAATTACTAGAAATACATTTCTGTAAAAGCAAAATAAAATAATGCTAGCAATGCACTTCTGTAACAGCTACAAAAATTACCAGCAATACATTTCTATAACATCAACAGAAATTACTAGCAATACATTTCTTGTAAAAACAACAGAAATTACTAGCAATACATTTCTGTAAAAGCAAAATAAAAAAATGCTAGCAATGCACTTCTGTAACAGCTACAAAAATTACCAGCAATACATTTCTGTAACATCAACAGAAATTACTAGCAATACATTTCTGTAAAAACAACAGAAATTACTAGCAATACATTTCTGTAAAAGCAAAATAAAAAAAATGCTAGCAATGCACTTCTGTAACAGCTACAAAAATTACCAGCAATACATTTCTGTAACATCAACAGAAATTACTAGCAATACATTTCTGTAAAAACAACAGAAATTACTAGCAATACATTTCTGTAAAAGCAAAATAAAAAAATGCTAGCAATGCACTTCTGTAACAGCTACAAAAATTACCAGCAATACATTTCTGTAACATCAACAGAAATTACTAGAAATACATTTCTGTAACAACAGAAATTACTAATAATACATTTCTGTAAAATCAAAAAAAAATGCCTGCAATGCATTTCTGTAACAGCAACAAAAATTACCTGCCATACATTTTTCGAAAAGAAAGCAAACTAACCAGGAATACATTTCAGTAAAAGACATCACTAATACTTCCAAGAAAATTAAATTTCCGCATTAAATGACCCATTAGGAGTTTCTATACCGCTAAACAAACACACAAAGCTTATCGATTACTCGTTTGTTTACTTTTAAATTAACTAATTATATATTTTTTATTTTATTTTTTTGTGTGTGTACAAAAAAAAATACGGTATGTTTATGGACAATTATTTTCATTTTGCGAATACATTCATTTAAAGTTAACTGACCTGTAATAATATTAAGAATCAGGCTAAACGATGAAAAATGTGATAGTAGGTTTGAGTTTAAGTACCCCCCCCTCTAAAAGAAAGAAAACACAAATTAAAAACGGCAAATATTTAGAGTAAGACACTACACACTACTTAGGGAACAGTGTTAAATTTAGGAACATTAAGAATACCCCCTCGATTATCCATTGAAACTGCTATCCACCGAAAATAAATGAGAAGAAGCCAGTCACCACGGTAGATCATTTAAAAGATAGTTCGCACAGCGGATTGGTTGTTACAAACATCCAATCGGGTGTGCGGAAAACGTGGTCTTTCTTCGTCTAATTCATTAAAAAGGCCAGAGTAACTGTTAGCGTTTGATTGAGAGGGGGAATCAGGAATTGATCTCCCCTGATTGGGTCGATTTGGTGATTGGGGAGTATGATGTTGAAAGACCCGAAACTCCCTGATGAACCAGATCCAATAACATCACTGACGACCTCCTCGGACGCCTACTTAAGAGCGTATTTTTTAATTGAATTTATCAATTTAATTTTATATATTTTAATTTATTAAACATACTTGTAGAAATTACAATGATAATATCCTCATCTACATGTAAAAAACAGAAAAAAATAATAGAAGCATTGATAATAAAAAAAGAATAAGTCAACACTCAATAACGTTAAACATGAGTATGGTCAGAATGTGCTGACCATGTTTGGAAAATAATAAAACATTTCCTCTCTCGATACATATATAAAAATCTGCACATTAAAAGTCTCTCTCTAACTCTCTCTTTGTCTCTTTCATTTAGCACATCAGAAATGTCAAATCTCTACAATGTCCTGTGGTCTGTAGCTCCAAGTAACTGTTGCTTTTTACCATCACTTTGTGATCCTAATTCTGCTTTCCATTTACTCAAACTCTTTCAGTAGGTTACTCACTCTTTTACGCTTTTTGTCTATTATGCGCACATGCTTCCGGGCTTTTCTCGCCTTTCTTGCCTTCCTTTTTCACTCTATATTCAGAATGTGATAGCGCCTTTCTTTCTCCAACTTCCGATATAGAGTTAGATACTTTTGGGCGTGCGTTCTCTCTTTTCTTTCACGTGTTTGCCGGTTTCGCCTCCGAACCAATTGATGGGTTAAATCGCAAAAATTTGATTACAGTTCTCGGCACTCCTTTGTCTGCTATATTTTCCAAAACTGAGCACGTATTTCTCTTCTCTTTCCCTTCGATCCTAGACTTTTGCTACTCATCTCTCTTTGCGGCCCATTCTTTTTCTCATCCGAGAGGTCAGTAGACGCTGTTTTCATCACCAGAAAAATGGCAGAGTAAATGGATATATCTAAATTTATCGGTTGCAAATATGAAACACTGTCTCCTGACTTTGTTTACTTCCTTTTCTGAGATACGCTTTCGAAGGCATAAAATTACGTTTTTCAGTCATCGTTTCGGAGGCTAGTTTTCAGTTTTGTCTCTTAATATTACTTTAGTTTTCTTAATGTCATCCTTAGCAAGGCAATAAAGCCACTAAGACACCAAGGATTACTGAGTATGAAAGAATATGAGAAGAAGAAAAAAAACATTATTAAGTAGAGAGAACAATAAAAGAACAGGAATTAAGAAGACAAAAAATAACGATTGACATTGCATTTAAATTCTTGAAGGCAAATTTGACTGGAAAGTAAGAAGCCAGAAGAGAGTTCCACAAGCAAGAAGTGCGAGAGAAGAAACTGTTATCATAGAACTTACGGTTACATGTAACCATTTCAAATGTAAAATGATATGACCTTGCTGTCAATCTAGTACCACGCTTGAATTTATAAAGCCTTTTCTATAAATGTTTTCTATAGGAAATGTTCTGATAAGCTTTCTTCTTTGGCACCCATGCTTTATGAATTTACGCGAAGTTTTAGATTGGCACGCTTTACGCAGGGTGCGCTTTACAGGACACAGCTGGCGAGTAGAACAAGAACCCGCGATATTGTCTATATCTCTGAGATGTGGTATTATTATTATTATTACTTACATTATTTACATTATGCGTCCTGTTATCCTCATCTTCATTGCCACATTCACAACGTTTCGGCCGTTGTACTCTCCGGCCTTTTTCAGGTTACTGGAATTTCCAATCGAACAATTTATTTCGTCCATCGAAGTAGATTGCTCTAGGTCCACGTGTCATTCCTCTTGCAGATGTATCAGTTATTTCCCTTTAACTCAACTCTCCAATGTTTTAGTTCACCACTGCTGTGGCCTGGTATTGAATTAACAACTCTTTGGGTCTAGTCACTGGATCTAACCAACGTCTTTATCCACTAGGTCATGGATCACCTGGAGAAGGCCGGAGCATACAACGGTCGAAACGTTGTGAACATGGCAATGCAGATCAGGATAACAGTCCGAATAATGTAAATAATGCAAGTAAGGACCCGAGAGAAATCTACTGTTCTGGACACCTAACCATGGCGCAAGACGAGTTGGTCGCCCAGTCACTACTTACATTGACCAGCTATGTTACGACACAGAATGCCTCCCTAATGACCTTCCGATCTTGATGCAGGACCGTGATGGTTGGCGTAATAGACTTGTGAATGTCCGAGATAACTCAACCGAATATATTAGATTGGCGGCAAGGTCTCAACACCTCTCCTTAATTGTGTTCTATTTTTTCTTAAATCCTCTCACACTCAGTAACCTCTTGCTTCTTAATGTCTTAATTGCCTTACTAGGGGTGAAATGATTCAAACAACCATCGAATGCTCTCTTTCTCTTTCTTTCACTGGCCATATAGCGGCTGTAACAGCAAAATTGTCCAAATCGTGTAACAGCAAAATTGACCAATTATTAGAGTAAGCTTTGAACCGTTGAATATTAGAAATAATTAAAGATATCTTACTGGAATTTTCCGGGGTTTTTATAGCACTATTGGGCTCTACTTTGAGCACTAAGAATATATAATTGCGCTCCAAGCTCAACAGAAGAATCGTGATGAAATCGATCATAAATGAAAATGACATGTTCATCATTAATTAATCACAGGTAAGGATCGGAAACTAATGAACGATTGATATATATATATATATATATATATATATTTTTATATATATATATATATATATATATATATATATATATATCTTATTCCAGGATAACTTTCCAACTTATTCAAGATGATCTTCACCCTCTCTAACCTTCTAATCTTCTGTTCTGGAGTAACAAGGATCCTCACACTTTTCACGCACGATTTTATTTTCAAGTGTTGTTTCATTGCTCTTTTGACTGTCATAGCTGAAACTCTTCACTCACGTGCACAACGTCTTATGGATTGAGTTGGATCTTTTCTAATTGATCTCTTTAGCTCTAAGATGAAATGATGATGCGTATTCCTGTTGTGACCTCCTGATAAAGTTTTCTCTCTACTCTCTCCTTTTTTAAAACTAATTCACTGTTCTCTTGATGGTTCTTGAATGGACTTTGAAGATGGAAGTCAGAGTATGAATGTTGGTACCATTACTGAAAGCCTGAATGTTGTTTCCTCTCAATATTGCTCTGGGGAGAAGACAGAGAGGCTGACAAAAAAAAAGATTTTAACTTTTTCTCTTTCTAACTGAATAACTCAAATACTCTTTCAGAGATTCTTGCGGCAACTTGTGTCAAGATGGCTAAACGTCTTATCTGAAAACTTGGAAAAAAGAAATACGATTAGTTTAGTGATTTTTTTAGATATTAAACATTTTGCTGATTACCCGATTTGGACAATTATGCTGTTACACTCGGTATATCGTTATCTTCAGCGTTCGTAATTCCTGTACTTTCAGTGTTCTCTTTCCTCCATAATGTTTTCTTTTTTTACATTGTCTAACACTCAATTACCCCACCCCTGTGTTTTAGCGGCCTTATTGCTTTACCTCAGGTGAAATGATTCATAAATATCATTTTCTCTGTTTGTAAGACAACAGGGTTACATTAAATTAGTTTCTTTTATTTACCACCCATTTATCTCGTTCTCTATTACTTAGTATATATATATATATATAATTATATGTATGTATGTATGCATGCATATATAGATATATATATATAAAGTAAATGTAACAAAACCGTTGGTATATAATGAAAAGCGGATCCTTATATATATATATATATATATATATATATATATATATATATATATATATATATATATATATATCCTTATATATATCCTTATATATATATATATATATATATAATTGATCCTTATATATATATGTACATATATATATATATACATATATATATATATATATATATATATATATATATACATACATATATATATGTATATATATATATATATATATAATGGATCCTTATATATATATATATATGTATATATATATATATATGTGTGTATATATATAACCCAATACAATTGGATCCTTATATAACCCAAATGGATCCTCATAATATATAGTCTTACATATATGGATCCTTACATATATATAATGAATCCTTACATATATATATATATATATATATATATATATATATATATATATATATATATATATATATATATATATATATATATATATACATATATATATAATGCATTATCCAATAACATTCAAGTTGTTTCTTGTATATATAATCCAAGTGGATTCTCATATATATATATATATATATATATATATATATATATATATATATATATATATATATATATATATATATATAATTTAAACGTTATTTTTAGTGGATAATCATATTTGAGAATATATTCCGTTTATATTTTAAACAGTATATTCATTTATTTTCATCTCCCCTCATGAATCTTCGAGAAAAAATTATCGAAAGATGCATCGTTTTCTTTGAGTAAAATTCTGGAACATTGAAGCCAGCAGACGAAAATGAATAAATATACTGTTTGATGAATAAAGAGAGCGTCTAGTCAAATATTGGTTTCGACTAAAAATTGATATAAATCTTTGTATGTGCGCATGAGCCAATCTGTGCATCCGTGTAAGACTATGAATACCATCTGAGGTACATTTTATTCCCTGACGACTACCGGTCTCTTTCAAAATGTATCCTCCGATTTTTCTCCCTTTCTATTTTTATTTTTCGTTACTCCCTAAGATTTTTAAATAATCATTCTCTTTCTTTTCTTTTTCATTTTTCCCTTTCTTCCCCCTTTGTCTATTTCTTTTTTCTTCTCACTTTTTGTTTGCTTTTCGTTTTTCCATGTTCGATTAGACTGGGTTTTATTCCAGCTGTTCATTAAAATTTCTTTCGTTCTTTCTTTATTTCTCTCTGTTTTTCTTTTTTCTTTCTTTTTTTTTCTTTCATTCTAATTTTTTATTGATCTTTCTTTTTTTTTCTTTCTATCATTCTTTCCAGCACTTTACCTGTCTTTTTCTTTCTTCCTTTCTATTTTTCTTCCGTTCTACGCCAGGGCGAATGAGGAGAAAACAATTCGCTTTCTTTTTAGTCATTCTTCCTGTCGATTCTATTTGTTCATCGGTTTTTCTTTCTTTTTTCTTTTCTTTTTCCGTACTTTCATCCACTCTTTCTCTCTGTTCTTTCATTCTCTTTCTATCTATCTCTCTCTCTTTATATATATATATATATATATATATATATATATATATATATATATATATATATATATATATATATATACACATACTCATATACATATATATATATATATGTATATATATATATATATATATTCTGTCTCTCTCTGTAAATTGTAGCAAATTTTTCATTATTTCTTCCTCCCATCTTTTTCTCGACTTCTCTCTCACTTTGCTCCTCAGTGTAGCTGATAGAGCGACCCCACTGGCTAGTTAGAAATGTACACATTGACGTGTTTAATAAAATAAATACGTTTAAAATCCCTTTTGTTGAAGTTCTCATTTTACCTCTGAACAAACGAACTAGCGATCACCCGGCCGAGAGAAGAACACTTTATTATGATCGCTTCAAGATTGTCAACTAAGAGACTTCCAGAACGATGGAAGTTAAGTCATTGATTCTCTTTCATCTTTCCTTCATTCTCTTTCATTTTCTATTTCGCCACTTCTCTTTGTCTCTCATTTGCCTTTGGAACTCATTTTCTTTATATTTCTTTCTCATGGCCATTTTACTTTCTTTCCGTCCCTTTCTCCTTCTGTTTACCCCTTTTCCTTTCCTTCTGTTGCGTTATATTATTTCTCTCTCTCTCTTTCGCTCTCTCTTTCTCTCTCTCTTTCTCTCTCTCTCTCTCTCTCTATGTATCTATCTATCTATCTGTTTATATATCTCTTACATTTACCATTGCAGAAGGCAGAGTGCATGGAAGAAACTGGCAGCGATAAATCAAAGAGTGAAATTCGTAAAAACAAAGTAGAATGTTCCAAAGACGGCCGGTTTCCCCTCAAGGATAGTCAGGTTTTCTCACAGAGACAAATTAGATTCCATGCTGAGGGACAACAAACCAGACCAATACTATCACGAACAGGAACACATTTTATTCCATGAGAAGTGTCTGTCTGTCCAGGCATATAACCAACTCGACTTCAGTCTGTAAACCCATCCACACCCTCAACTATCTTACACTTGTCTTAAATTAGCCTGTTTATAAATATCCCGAAAACAAAACTAACCCAATTTGCACTCATTACGAAGTGAGAATATTAACCCATTAATGTCCATCGTTCTAATCTGGGTATGCTGGGCAATAATAGAGCAAAAGCGTTAGGATATCTCATATGAAATATCGTGACTTACAAGCGAAACTTTCTCCTTTGATTAAAAGACACTAATATCCGTCTCTAGGAGGCACGGTGGGATTATGGATAGCGGCTCGGGCTATAACATTCACACGTGCTAATAACCCTGGAAAAGGTATGAATCCACTTCTTCTCCCCCAGCTTTGGGTAAATAGCAGAACAGACTTGGTTCTATAGCCTTGGATGACAACTGGTCTACCGCAGAAAGAAATGGCAACCTACTGCGGGAAAAAAATCTGCCTAGTCAATCATGTATCGAAAGATACATGGTCGCCTACACGTGTATCATGAACTGAATATCCGTCTTGTCCTACGGCTTTTTAAAAAATAGTTTCAGTCTAAACAAGACAACAATGTCACGACACTGCAAGGAGAATGAAAATGAAAGTAAAAGTGAAAGTGAAAGTAAATGAGAGAACTGAAAATGTGCAGATCGAAAAAAGATCAAAACTGGAGGCAGTTCTGTTGCATAACTTCCATCGTTCTGGAAGTCTCTTAGTTGACAATCTTGAAGCGATCATAATAAAGTGTTCTTCTCTCGGCCGGGTGATCGCTAGTTCGTTTGTTCAGAGGTAAAATGAGAACTTCAACAAAATGCATTTTAAATTTATCTATTTTATTAAACACGTCGATATGTACATTTCTGACTAGCCAGTGGGGTCGCTCTATCAGCTACACTGAGGAGCAAGTTCCCCAGGACACGAAATAACCACGTCTAATCTGTATGAGGTGTAAAAACCTAACTCCTCGAAATCACTTTCTATCTCTCTGACATTCCCACGTTCAGCCAACCAAAATCGGGATTATTATTTTGTCTACCATCTAACCTTAAAGGTTTGAAAGTCTGAGCCAAATTACATTGCCACTAAAAAATAATAGCCTGAAACAATTAATTAACAGTAATAAATGCACAGAAGAAACTGTTTTCGAACTGGACTAAATTCTCTCCCTTTATTCAATATTCCTGGTTGAAAATGGGGGTGGGCATCTTTTTACCGAAATATTCCTAAATTTCTAATGTTGTATTACCTTCTTCTTCTGGGGTTCTCTCTTGGTTGCCTTCTCCCAGTCGGGTGATCGCTAGTTAGTTTGTTCAGAGTTAAAATGAGAATTCAACAAATGGGATTTTAAACGTATCTCTTTTACTGATCACGTCACTACCTCATACAAAAAAATACTTGCTACTGAAAACACAGTTGTCAAAAGTTAGCGTAATGAAGCTGTATCGATATATTTTTATTAGTGTAGCCATTTCTCTATTTCGCGGGATAAAAGTAGCACTCTGTTTGGTCAAAATTTAGCCCTTTGTCCACGGTACATCTCTCGGTCGTACTGACAAGTTCCACCGGAATACAGTGCATTACTTTTGGCCAGTTTGGCTGCAGGAGTTGCCGGAAAGTTGTCATTGTTGACAGCCAACCATCTTCTGGGCTGCACTCCAGATTTTCTTCCTGAATTTACTTTTATAGACTATTTCTAACTAACCAGTGTGGTTACTATCCCACCCCACTGGGTAGCAATTTTCATCCACGAAATTAACACATCTGCATTCTTCGACGCGCAAAACTTAACTCCACGAAATAACTTTTTATCTCTCGTTAGGGAGATAGAAAGTTATTTACAAAGATAGAAAGTTATTTCGAGAAATAGAAAGAAATGTTAAATTGCTCAGCCAATCAAAATCGACATCCCTATTTTGTCTACCATCTGACCCTAAAGGTCAACCTCAGAAGGTCTGAGCCAAAATACACTGCCACTAAAAATAATAGACTGAAACTATTATTTAACAGTTCCATAGGAGGGAATT
Source organism: Acanthosepion esculentum (assembly GCA_964036315.1). Lineage (NCBI taxonomy): Eukaryota > Metazoa > Mollusca > Cephalopoda > Sepiida > Sepiidae > Acanthosepion > Acanthosepion esculentum. The sequence goes on along the minus strand of OZ038515.1, from coordinate 1,085,802 downwards.
GCGAGAAAAACATCTAGAACGGAACCGATGGTTGCATATAGCTAGTTCAACATTACCACGGTGACACGCTTAATTTCATCCGGTCTGGGTACCAAGGGAAAAACTAATCACAATGGTGGCCATGAAAATATCTGTAAAAAGAGGCAGAGGAAAGCCACGTTACGTCGGTGGGGAAGTGACAAATACAGAGTTGCTTTTTCAGGATCGCTTACATGAAAAAGTAAAAAAAAACTTTTCGTCTTTTACTTTAATAAACTGTTTCGACTTCCTCTTCAGTATAAGAGAATCTTCTATTGCGCATGAAATTTACAAACAAAATGAAGGTTGACCGTCATGCATAAATCACTATTCCGATTTAGGCATTCTAAGCAATCTATCTATCTCATTTTTATTCATAAACCTCAATTCATTTATATCAATCTCATACGGTTCTCAGATACCCACGGGTACATGCAGAAATCGCATGAAGATACCATAGGGTAGCGGAATTGGCTGATTTCCTAATTTTCTATACTAAAAATTCTACATGTTAAATTTTAAACTTTTTATATGTGCAGTGATCACTTTGAATGCTACTGTTTCCTGGTCTAATTCAACTCTGACCATTAACTTCTTAATTACACACACACATACACGCACACAAACATATATATATATATATATATATATATATATATATATATATATATATATATATATATATATAGATATAGATATAGATCGTCATACTGTTTGAAATGTTCAAATTTGTTATATATATTGGTTAAGTAATGTGTACTATAGGGAAGAGTAGGCTCTCTAT
>OZ038515.1:1067500-1080000 GCA_964036315.1 Acanthosepion esculentum | reverse complement strand
ATTCCTATCTATCTCACTGCCTATATCTATATTACAATCAATTTATCTCAATTTGCACGCATCTCAGCTTTCATAAAATTAAAATCGGAAAAAACTGAATGTGATTAAGTTTTCCTTCAACATATAATGAACGTCAAAAGTTAAAATCTGAAGCTGAGCCTCCCTGTCTCCTAAACGAATTTTAATGTATAATGTTATCAAGTCGCCACTCCCGTTGTGGTCTTTTAATAAAAAGTTTAACCGGAAAGTTTTTCCTCAGCTTTCCAGCCAATTTTAATCTGCAAAATTTTAAATGCAATATTAATTATTATTTACTGTCCACCTGATTGCATTTATTTAGCAATGTTTTTGTTTCTAAGTCTTCCACACCGAGTACTCCCTTGTGCCATAGTGATTTTACTGCCTTGGGATGAACTGGATTAAAAAAAAAGGACAAAGATCTGTTGCTTTGTGGACAAAAGTCCTCAAAGCATGGTGACCTTACAACCACACAATCTCGATCCCGTCAAATCCAAGGGTCAACCGATATCTACCCTACACATGCTAACAATGCTCACTTCATAACCCTCACTTACAACAATTTCACTCAGTAAGCGTATAATGTGAGTTTCCCTTGGGTCTTGGACTCGGTGAACTAACGATATAAAAACAGCTCATTTCAGCGCAGAGAGACGTTCTCTTTCTGGGGGATTTTACCATATATTCAATAATCATTATTATTTTTTTTAATTTTCTTTGATATCTGGCGTTTACACATTTTTTCCGGGTCCCACCCAGTGATCTAAGGTTAGAAATGGCATCATGACACTTTACACTGAAAAAGAAATTATTACATAGATAACGGAGGATTAAGGACATGCAAAATAGATGGGATGACAGGGTCTCCGTGAAAGATTCCTCATCAGATATTCAGTCTGAGAGTATTATTATTATTTTTATTTTCTTTGATATCTGGCGTTTACACATTTCTTTCCGAGTCCCACCCAGGGACCTAAGGTTAGAAATGGCATCATGACACTTTCCACTAAAAAAAAAAAAATTATAACATAGATAAAGCCCTTCGTAAAGTGTGGGATGTACTTGTCAGAACATGTTTTTTTGTATCTCTTCGAGGCATGGACTTCCAGGGATCCCTTCAATTAGTCTACTGGAATCTTTTCCAACCAGTGCAAGGGCTCCAACTACAACAGGAATTGTTGATGTTCCCATGTGCCACATATTTGAGATTTCTATTTCAAGGTCCTCGTATTTTGACAGCTTTTCGAATATCTTCAAAGATACATTGCAGTCTGCAGGGACTGCTATATCAATAAGGAGGCACTTATTTTGTTTGTGGTTTTTAATAACAATGTCTGGGCGGTTGGCTTTGATTGTTCTGTCAGTGTGTATTGTGTTGTCCCATAGAATTGTAACAGGTCCTATCTCCGTAACCGGGTCTGGGTGGTGTTCGTACCAGTTTATTTCAGTTTCAGTAGGAGTTGCAAATTTTCCAGTGCAGGTATTGGCCCACTCTGTCATGCCGGGTTTTATATTCAGTGGGTGCCAATATCGTGCAACCTGATATAAGATGATCAATGGTTTCTGGATATTTGTCACAGAATCTGCATCTTGGGCTAACACAGTATTTTAGTAAATGTCCTTGATAATTCCTAGTTAACAAGTTATTATTATTATTATTATTATTATTATTATTATTATTATTATTATTATTATGGAACAGTACCTAGAACGACAGTGAACTCTTCCTCACACTATGAATACTGCGCCTCTCAAGAGGGAAGTGGGAATCGTCGAGCCAATAGTAGTTCACTCCAAACCAGACTGACAGTCATACTAACACCTTCAACATCTTGTATTATTATTCTATTTAATATATCTTTTTTATTTCTACTCTTGTATTCGTGTTGTTCTTCCTTGGTCCTAACCTTGGACAATAACGGTGGCGACGAGGATATTGGACCATAACAATTATTAATTATAATTAATTACCTATTCGATACTGATGATTGTAAAATGTTTGCCAAGGATGTCAACCAGCAGAAAAATTTCAGAACCTTCAGCCAAGACATTAGGACGGGGTTCGGAATCGACAAATGTGCCAAAGCCACCTTCAAAGGCGATAAACTAACGAAAACTACAAATTTACACCTTGATATCAACAACAAGATTAAGGAACTAGGTACATACAAATACTTAGCAATTAATGAAGGAGACGAAATACAGTTATTCATTTATAAAGGAAAAGATCCGAAAAGAATATTATAGGAGAGTGCGTTTGATACTAGAAAGCGAACCAAATGAGGCCAATAAAATAAACACTATCAGTACCTTAGCTATAACCTTAGTGAGATACAGCTTCAATATTATTAAATCGAAGTTGAATGACATTAAAATATTGGACGGCAATACAAGAAAAATGCTTCCCCAAATGAGGATGCTCTACCCACTACATTCGGATTGGATGCCTAATTCACAAGAACGAATGACCCCTGATCTTCAGATAGTAAAGCACTAAATCCACTCCACCAAAAAATGAGTTGCACTCTTCAAGAAACAGGTTAATATATGTGAAACGTTGCTAAAAAAAAAAAGAAGCGAATACCATTTACGCCAAATGAGTAAAACAGAAAGCAAAACAATAAGCTAAATGAAATTACGACAAAAAAAGGGAGAAGAAGGTGTTGCATGGCAAATACCTAGAAAGAACGAAAGAAGCAGATGTGGACCAACAGAAAACACATCTGGAGTAACGGGTTGAAAGCTGAGGCGGAAGGCCTAATTATTGCAGCCTCGTAAACAGATTCTATCATTTTCACATAATCAAGGATTTAACTAACCCGAAATGCAGGATCTGCGGGAAATATGAAACTGTCGACCAGGATGTCCGGAACTAGCAAAAAAATATACCCACAGACATAACAAGGTAGCGACATATGTGGAGTAATGGATAACGGCTCGGATTGAGGAAACGTAGAGCCGAGTTCGAATTCCAGTCGAATCCGTTACATTCACTTACGTGTTAACACCCTTGGGAAAGGTGTGAATCCTCTTCTTCTCCCTCCAACTATGGGTAAATAGCAGGACATAGCCTTGGATGGCAACTGGTCTAGGAGAAGGTCAACTCTGAACCATTCGGCGTCTGCACCGGCATCCGGCGGCCTCTTGGTTACTCCTGCCTCTGCGTCTGTGGAAATTCTGCGGCAAGTAAGAGCATATTCCTTCCTAGCACGCGAGGTGAAGTTCAAACTCCCTTGTTACTCCGTTTCAAGAATTCTCCGCCGTTGGAATGGCTGTCGCTCGTTTCATTGGCGACGGATCGCCGTGCTTGGTCGGCCTTCGTTCCTTAACCGATCCAGGGTGAATGCCGAAACATACATATACATACTGGAAGATAAGCAAAAAGCACAAAATCGAAACCACTGAGAGATAGTACGTTACCCAAAATAACGATGTCACTATCCTCTTCGTTATTCCAATTCAAACTGACATGGAAATAAAATCCAACAGACCTGATATTATCATGAAAGTCGGGAAGTTCATGTTTATTGACAGAGCAGTAACATCTAAGAGAAACACCTCCATGAAAATTATTGAGAAATTGTCCCAATACAAGAACCTGGAGATCGAGATTAACAGGATGTGAGGAATGAAAACTGAGAGTGTACCAGTGTTGGGGGTCTGGGGCTGCGTAAGAAAAGGAATGGATAATTTTACTAATAGTGTCCCAGGTAACATTAACATACAAGTTGCTCAGAAGATCGCCCTACTAGGGCCATCCTGTATACTAAGAAAAGTGCTATCAATTAAATGGGCGCGCCTTTACAGGATTCAAACCAGAAAACATAACACACACACACACACACACAAATAATAATAATAAGAAGAAGAAGAAGAAGAAGAAGAAGAAGAAGAAGAAGAAGAAGAAGAAGAAGAAGAAGAAACAAATTTATGGACACACAGACAGAACAATCAAAGCTAATCGCACAGATATTGTGATCAGAGACCGCAAAAACAAAATATGCCATCTTTGTGACATGGCGGTTCCCGCAGACAGTAATGTCACATAACAATCTATCAAAATACAAGGACATTGAAATCGAAATCTCATGGTGAAATCAACAATCCAGTTGTAGTTGGAGCCCTCGGATTGATTGGAAAAGAACCCAATAGAGTCAGGGAATGTATTCCTGGCATTCCATGCCTTAAAGGAATACAAAAATGTTATCTCAAAATTACAGTCCACACCTTACGAAGCGGTATATCTATTTAAATATGCGTGTTTTTTTTTTGTTTTTTTTTTTTCAAAACTGCTCAATGGAAAAGGTCATGATGTCATTTCCGACCTTAGGTCTCTGGGCGGGACCCGGAAAGAAATGAGTACACACCAGAAATCAAAGGAAATAAAATAATAATAATAATAATTAACCCATAATGTCAACATTGCCTTTTATACCTTAGGGTTAAGGAAATATAATAGTTGGATTAATGGACTGAATAAGTTCGGTGTCCGAGTTTATTAGGAGTTAATTAAACAAAAGAAGGCATGAAACGAACGAATTATTAAATCCAGTGACTGACTCAAACCATTGGCTAATACACTTTATGTTTCTGTCTTTGTCCATATTTCAACATTTTCTATCTCACTCCCTTCATCTATCTAGCTAGCTAGCTAGCTACCTAGCTATCTAGCGATCTAGCTATCTGTCACAAGCAAGTCACACATACACACACACACACACACACACACACACACACATATATATATATATATATATATATATATATATATCTGGTTTGTGTATATATATATACATATATGTGTGTGTGTGTGTGTGTGTGTGTGTGTGTGTGTGTGTGTGTGTGTGTGTAAGTATGGATGTATATGTGTTCTTATATATCTTTCTCCCATTCTATTCATATCTATCTCAGTCTCTTCATATATCTGTTCATATCTATCGGTCTATCTCAGGCTCGTCTTACATATACAGTTGCGGCCAAAATGTTCAAAACGGCATTGTTTTCGTTAAAAAAGTAGGTATAAGCTTTTATCAAAGTTGTTTTATATTCTATAATTTTCACATAGAATAAATACGATATTAATTAGTAAGAATATCTGCTGTGTACTTTGTTAATATAATGCCACTTACTCATATCTATCTATCTATTTATCTATCTATCTAGCTATCTACTTCATATATTTCTTATTCATATATATTTATCTTGCTGACTTTATATATGTCTCCATATCTATCTAGCTCACTATCTGTCATTTTATATATGTATCTGTTCATATATATCTCTCTATCTATTGTAGTCTGTTCATCTATCTATATCAGTTTGTTCATCTATCTATCTATCTATCTCAGCCTGTTTATCTATCTATCTATCTATCTATCTATCTATCTATCTATCTCAGTCTATTTATCTCAGCCTGTTTATCTATCTATCTATCCATCTCAGTCTATTTATCTCAGCCTGTCTATCTATCTATCTATCTATCTATCTATCACATTCCGTTTATCTATCTTAGACTCTTCAGATATATCTCTGTTCATATCTATCAATTTACATTCATCTATCTGTTTTTCATGGCATCCGTATATCCGTAGGCCACAGAGATAAATGGAGAGAAAAAAGATTATGTTGCGCTGATCATTCTCGTAAGAAGATTCTGAATGTTTATTATGAAATAAATCTCATTACCCCTGAATGGCGGCCACTCTAAAAAAAAAGACTATATTAAATTCCAAACTATAGGAAAGATAACGGGAAACCACTACACTAGCTTTTTTCAAGTCCTCATGGAAATTCAGAAATAATGAAAACGAAGCTGTGGAGAGCTGTGCCTTATTCGGACTGAAAGAAAATTGCATTTTAAAAATACTTCCAGTGAAAAATTGAAATAATGGCTGTCAACCAGTATATAGCATGTGCTTTATGTATTCAGTTATTGATCTTCCTTCAGCTTTTCCTAAGATTTAAATCGATTGTTCTTTCTTTTTTTTTCTTTCCGCTGTTGTTATTCAAACATTTGGCAAAGTGTATATGATTGTTATTAGAATAAGGACGAAGAGTAGACGCCATTGAAGACAAAGTTATCGTTCGTTCCGCATATTCAAATGCGGGGATTTTAGAGAATGAAACGGCATTGTCTTTTACACTATTTATTATTATTCATGAATTCTTGCGACTTTTTTTATTTTCACGGGACGTATAATTGTCATATTTAATGATCAATTCAAAATTCAATCAAAATAATAGCTTCTTTCATTTTCGATGGCATAATCCTATCAAGCAAGCAATTTATTAATGTCACGGGTATAAAATACATTTGCTTTTTGGGTAAACAAATCTGGAATTATTGAACCCGTTCTCTTTTCAGTGATGATTAAAAAAAAAAAGAAGGTCATATTCTATCAGATTATCATCATCTTCAACTGTCCGTCATATTTGACGAAGACACGAAACCAGCCTCTCAGAAAGCAACATGATGCCGCCGCCTTCATCAGACTTATGAGTCTCTTTTCGTTGTATGCGCTGGATAAATAGCCCTCCCTGATCAGACTAGCACCTTATCCGATGGAAAACCGAAGCAGTACAGACTTCCACATATTAACCCTTTGAAGGGTTAACATTGAAGTCTTCAGTTATACTTAATCATTAACGGCCACCGTACGTCACAAAACCTAGATAGATAGATAGAGAGAGAGTGAGAGAGAGAGACAGAGAGAGATCTATGAAGAGGCGTTAGTGTCATTTAGGAAGGAAATGAGTAAGTACTGACACCGAGGTTCGAGCGTGACACTCTGGACTTATGAATATATGTTTTTTCCGCCAGCTGTATGAATAGCGTTCCTAAACAGGTTGAACTCTTCTGCCTGTCAAAATTCACAAATAATTGGTATGTAATGTTTCACGGTAGATATAAAAATAGTTTATTTTGCTATAAAATGTATTGTTGCTATTTTTATTAAATGTATTTGTTGTAACTGAGAAAAGGTTATTGAATGAGCAATAACTAAAACGGGGGTTGGAAATGAAATGGCAATCTTTATATCATCAACAAAATACAATACTCGCCAGCGGCATGAAGTACGTAAACCACTGCTATCGGTGGACTACTGAGACAGCATATTACCCCGACTTACAATAGTGTCCAACGTATTTAGAGGATTAGGACATACATATTAGTGTTCACTGTTACAGTATATAGAAATTATTAAGGAGAGAGAACAATAACTGAACACTATTGCAATTTGGTCTCTCAAGAAAGGAATTTGCATGATAGAAGACATGATAAAATAATGTTTTATAAGTGAAAATTTGGGGGTTGCACAATACACAAGATCGTGTGTTACATGAGTATATTGGTTATATGGAGTGGTTATGGGGTCAAGATGAAGGATGATTGAATCTCAAAGATTGTATGGTGAGATGGCCAAGGGAAAAAAAAACAATTCACAAACCAAAATTTAGGTGTAAAGACTGCATCAAGAACAAAATGGAAAAGGCCAACATCTTCAAAAACGATTGGGAAAAGCTCTTTTTTTAGTCAATTTTCCTGTACCAAGACAATAAAGCAAGAGGTTACTGGATGTGAAAGAATATTAGAAAAAAAAGTATTATTGTTGTAACCTAGAAAATGTTACTGAATGAGGAATAACCAAAAAAAAGATTGGAAATGAAATAGCAATCTTTACAACATCAACAAAATAAAATCCTCGCCAGTGGCATAAAGCAGGTAAACCACTGCTAATGATGGACTACTAAGACAGCATATTACCCCCACGTACAATAGTGTCCAACGTATTTATGAGAATTGCGACATGCCCATTAGTATTCATAGGTACGATATATAACAATAGTAAAAATCATTTGCAATGCATTTTTATAGTAAAAATCATTTGCAATGCATTTTTATATTAAAAATCATTTGTAATGCATTTTTATAGTAAAAATCATTTGCAATGTATTTTTATAGTAAAAATCATTTGCAATGCATTTTCATAGTAAAAATTATTTTCAATGCATTTTCACAGTAAAAGTTATTTGCAATGCATTTTCATAGTAAAAATCATTTGCAATACATCTTTATAGTAAAAATCATTTGCAATGCATTTTTATAGTAAAAATAATTTGTAATGCATTTTCATAGTAAAAATCATTGGCAATACATCTTTATAGTAAAAATCATTTGCAATGCATTTTACAGTAAAAATCATTTGCAATGCATTTTTATAGTAAAAATCATTTGTAATGCATTTCCCTTGGGTCTCAACTATTATCTCTTTCTCAGAATATGATCATATTTCATCACTGAAATTGATCCATTTCAAAAACGTTTCGTTTTCGTGTCTTACCCTTAATGACAAAAAGAGGCCCCCACCGATTATTTTTAGAACCATATAAAACTTAGAGAATTATGTTTAGATTCATATAAAACTTATAGAACAACATTTTTATACCAACTTCATACAGATAGGCTATTATTGCTACATGTTTTTTTTACGGTTTTTTTCAATCATTTCATCCCAAGCAAGCGAACAAAGCCACTAACACGCAGGGGTCACTCGGAATGAAAGAATATAAAAAAAAAACATTATTAAGGAACGAAAACAATAACAGAAAAATGTAAGGGGACAGAAAATAACGATTGACATTGAATTTAAATTTTTCAAGATCAAATTTAACTGGAAAGCAAGAACCCGTAAAAGAGTTTCACAATCAAAAAGCGTGCGTAAAGAAACTTTCGACATAGAACTAGCCATTTACATCTAGCCATTTCCACAATAAAATGAGAAACTGTAATCATTCTAATACGTAGAACCTGCGTACGATTGAAAAAAGTTCATCGGAACATTGAAAAGTATTCATAGAAAAGGCACAGGGAAGATACATTGCGGTGGTGGCAAAGTGACTGAAGACGAGATGCCAGGTCAGGACCAATAACATTGTAGATTCTTTGGATTTTATCAAAAATCTCTAAATATATAACAGGAACACAAGTGGCAGCAATATTCAATGGCAGACTTGTAGATATGTAAGGCGTATTCTGTTGAGAAAATTATCTGGCATAATACAGTGAACCAATTCTTCTCACAGCAGACATAACTATCGATTCGATATAATCTTTCAACTTCATGTCAGTGTTCAACTAGTCATTCTCCTGCAAGCTAGCACCAGCCAAATTGGTCGAGACAGAAAGGGTTCTCTTAGATGATTAATAGAGAGCAGTTTTGTTTTAGAGGTGTTAAATTAACAAGTAGTTTCTTGCTTCAGTTAACAACAGAGTGTTGCTCATTTTTTACGTAAGCTACCGATTTGGCCTTATCGAACCTGACAGGAATAAATGATTGCGTCATTAGCATAGAAATCGAATTGAGTTGTGAGTTATTTAATGCCGAAACATATTTTGAATCTATTATTATTCTCTAGAGTCAATAATGTTTTTTCTTGTATTTTGTCAGTAACGCCTTGAGTCTTAGTGGCTTTATTGCCTTGATTGGAGGAGTCAGTGAGTATTTTGCACCTGGTCGTGTCGTGCTATCGACGTGGAACATTATGTATATTCACTAATATATATATATATATATATATATATATATATATATATATGGTCACCCACAGACACTGTAAAAGAGCTCATCAGTGTAGTTAAACATCCGATTCCTTCAGTCAGAGATTCTACCCCCAATTATCGCCGCACAGCAGAGCGGAAGGGAAGTTTTAACGTTTTTACTATGCAAAAGACGACAGAAACTAGGAGAGCTTGATTCGAGTAGAAGAGCATTGCATTAGCAGCAGCAGTCACTGTTTATAAAATCACCCCTTCCTCTCAGAGAGCTCAATAAAATTATTTCGAGAACATATATATATATATATATATATATAGAGAGAGAGAGAGAGTTGGATGGATATTAGTGTGTAAACCTGGGTTTCAACCTCACATCCATACAACCAGGTTTACAAACCCATACAAACCCGTGTTACAAACTCATATCCATACAACTGAATATGTTAGCTCTGTCACTGATATTGAACACTATCTAATAAGTATCGCGCATATATATATATATATATAGAGAGAGAGAGAGAGAGAGAGAGAGCGTGTGTGTGTGTGTGTGTGTGTGTGTGTGTGTGTGTGTGTGTGTGTGTGTGTGTGTGTGTGTGTGTGAGTCCTAAACATTTGACCTCATTTCGCAGGTCAGTAATTTTGGCAATTGCTATTGAAATAACCTCAAATTTTCACAGAATGTATAGAAAGAGATCAAGATTTTATATTTAATTGAAGAGGACAGTACGTGCTTATCTCAATGAGAATCTGCCAGAGAGATGGATCGGGCGTGGTGGAGATGAAGATGATGAAATGGCCGCTGCATTCACCGGACCTATCCCCGTGTGATTTCCTTTTATAGGGATATGTGAAAGGACTAGTCTATATCCCCTTTCTTCCTGCTAGCATTGATGAACCCAAGCAGAGAATCACTTACGCACTAGATAACGTTAACGTAGACATGCTACAACGTGTTTGGCAAGAGCTTAACTACCGACTTGACGTGTGGCGGGTCACAAGCACTGCGCATATTGAATACAGTCCCATAATAAACTTATGATGTTCAACACCTAAACGGTTCAATTTCATTGAGTTACACTTAGTAGTTTTCAAAGTAATTACTTTTAAAATTATGTCAATCTTTTGGGGACACCCCTGTATATTGAATTTTTTTTAATTTTCTCTCAAGTTAATGATTTTTTTCTCGTATTCTGTCACAATGAATCTTAGTGGCTCTATTGCCTTGATTGGTGGAGAAATGATTTAAAATAAATAAATTTCCTCTATCTGTGAAATATTTAAACCTATTCTTTACTTTTCTTAACAAAATAATCTTAGGAAGCATGGGTGTAATTCACGGCGTTCAGCTCGTTCAGAAATATCTAAAATAACAGCTGTACACAACCAGTTTCTCATACCAATGAAAAATCTCGTAAAATGGCGTTACATAATCACTAATAAAGAACTGTACCCAAATGTCCTCATCCTATACGTGTAATGCTAATTAAAAAATAAAATCAAGCAAAAACTACTAATAAAATAATAGGAGGTACGATGAAGTAATGGAGAGCGGCTCGGGCTGAAGAAAACCAGAGTTCCGTCTACTTCAATAAATTCACTTACGTACCATTACCCTTGGGAAACGTATAAAACCATCTGTTTTCCTCGTCTTCTTCTAAAATAGCAAGGCAGACTGGGTGAACCGATGAAAACGATGTTTGTTTCGAAAAATCTGTAATAATAACAGGCTAATAATAATAATAATAATAATTTTTTACTTGGTCAGTGGAAAATGTCATGATGCCATTTCTAACCTTAGATCTCTGGTCGGGACCCGGAAAGAAAAGTGTACCCACCAGAAATCAAAGAAAATAAAATAATAATAATAATAATAATAATAATAATAATTTTTGTTAGAGACTGCAAACAAAAAAAATGCATCTTTATTGATATGGCACTCCCTACAGACTGCAGTGTATCAATGAAGATCTTCAAAAAGCTATCAATATACAAGGAGCTTGAAATCGAAATCTCAAGAATGTGGCACATGGTAACATTAACAATTCCTGTTGTAGTTGAAGCCCTCGTATTGGTTGGAAAAGATACCAGTAGAATCATTGAAGGGATTCCTGCCCATGCCTTAAAGAAATATATAAAAAATGTACTGACGAATACAACGCAGACCTTACGAAGGGCTTTATCTATGTAAAATACGTGCGTGTGTACGTGTGTTTTTAATTGGTCAGTGGAAAATATCATGATGCCATTTCTAACCTTAGGTGTCTGGGCGGGACCCGGAAATAAATGTGTACACACCAGAAACCAAAGGGAAATAAAATAATAATAATAATATTGGCACCCACTGAATATAAAACACAGTGACAATATCTGCAATGGAAAATCTGCAACACTGACGGAAAGGGAACTGCAAGATTTTGGTATGAATAGCACCCAGACCCGGTTACAGAGGCGGAACCTATAACAGTTTTATGAGATTTTACAATAAACACAAACAGAACAATCAAAGCTAATCGCCCTGACATCGTGATTAGAAGACGTAAAGACAAATGTGCCTCCCTATTGACATGGCAGCCCCTGCAGTCAGTAATGTATCTTTAAAGATCTTTAAAAAAATAAACTATCAAAATACAAGTACGTTGAAATCGAAATCTCAAAAATATAGCGCATGACGACATTAACAATCCCAGTTGTAGTTGGAGCCCTCGGATTGATTGGAAAAGATTCCAATAGATACATTGAACGAATCCCTGGTAGCCCATGCCTTAAAGAAATATAAAAAAAATATGCTCACATGTACATCCCACACCTTACGAAATGCTTTTATCTATTAATATGTAAAATATGTGTCTTTAAGAAATGCACAGTGGAAAATGTCATGATGACATTTCTGACCTTAGGTCTCTGGTCGGGATCCTGAAAGAAATAA
>OZ038515.1:1035000-1062500 GCA_964036315.1 Acanthosepion esculentum | reverse complement strand
CATTATTCACCTGACTTTGCGACATCCGATTACTACCATCTCCCACTCCCTGGATAATCATCTTCATGGGAAATCCTTCACCAATGAAGCAGACTTGCGCAAAGCCCTCACGGACCTCTTTGCGTCAAACCCCCCCGAGTTCTACCGCAAGGGCATTGAACAGCTGGAGACACGTTGGCAGAAGGTGCTGGATGCCGATGGCGATTACTTCGAAGACTAAATATAAGGTACACATACTGTGAAGCGTTTTGTTTTTTTCCTTTAAAAACGGACAGAACTTTTTTGGTTACCTTCTAGATAACAAGTCAATGTATCACAGATTCAAACTATGAGAGTTATACAACCGCTATCTAAGATCACTTGGTAAAAATGACTTCAAGCGAATGAAGCTTGTACGTTTTAACAAGGACCACCCTTCTTCGAACCTCGTGGCCTCGCGCTACAGAATCTTCAACAAAGAACTCTACCAAAATTTACTTATTATATATGTGTAATGCTAATTTTAAAAGAAGATTAAATTAAAACAAATGATAATTGGTAAACTTTGTTGGCTGTAGATTGCATTATTTTTGTAAATCAAGATTTATGGCGCAGTTTTCCGAAACGCGGACGGGCGGAAACTATTCGAAGCGGCAGGAGAATGCTATAAACAGCATGTACATCAGCTAAAATACCTACTCCGTACAAATTTTAATTTGGGATGATATCTACATCGTAAAATATGTTGATAATTTGGTTTGTTATCTACAAGAGGATAACAAGTCAAAATCGCGCCATGTTTCATTATGTAGATAACATTCCAAAATAAAATTTGTTCTGCATAAATATTGTTCCTCGTAGATAACAAACCAAAGTAGATAATATTCCCTTCTAGATAACGTCAAAGTAGCACTGATCCAAACATTCAGCGCTATACAACCGCTAAGATCATTGGTTAAAAATGACTTCAAGTGAATGAAGCTTGTAGGTCGTAACTAGGACCACCCTTCTTCGAACCTAGTGGCCTGGCGCTATAGAATCACTAACAAAGAACTCTACCCACATTCTCTCAGTATATACCTATAATGCTAATTAAAATAAAACAAATGATAATTGTTAAAATGTGTGGCCTGTAGATTCCTTTACTTTCGTAAATCAAGATTTATGGCGCAGTTTTCCGAGACGCGGACGGACGGAAACGATTCGAAACGGCGGGGAAATGCGGAATCGTTTCGACAGGAATTTCTTTCTGCTTTTCTCCGTTTTCCGTTTTCAAGAATATTCCCGTTGTCCATCTCGGCATTATTGGCAACGTCTCCATTTGTCAATTAATTCCAAACTCGATTACCCGTCAGTGTTAACACGCTCGGAGTTCACAAACGAGGCAAATTTGATAAAGACCCGCCAGTGCTTTACGCATGTCAGTCCGTTTCAGCTCTAAAATTATACTCGGGCCCGATTTTAATCAAGCCCTCCCCACCACCACCACTACTACCCTCACTCCACCACCTGCCCAGCGGCAGAGCACGGTGGGGGAAAAGGAGAAGCGTTAAGCTGAAAGTTGATGCCAAATTAGAAACTCACGAGTCTGTTTATTTTTCGAAATTCTTAATTGTACTTTGTTGCAGCCATTTTGTTTCTCTTGTTTTCTGTTTGTTGTTCTGGCTTCGTCGTTGTAGCGAGATGATGTTATTGGTGATGGCGCTACTGATAGTCGTGGTTCTTGCTGCTGTTTAAAATCAGGTAAAACTACTTTAGATATGAATTTAACTTTTATACAGTCCGACTGTCGTCCCTTGTTTTGAAAAACGTTCGCATTGCGCAGGGTTCGTCAGCTATTTACGGACACGCTCTTGTTTTAATCAATTCACGCCATGCAAGACAATGAAGCCAAAAAAAATTACCAGGAATTACTTAGTGTGAAGAAATTAAAAATAAACATTGTTAAGGAGCGAGAACAATAGAAGAGTAACCAGGAATACAGTAGATAACGATTGGCATTACATTAAAATTTTTGAAGACCCATGTTGGCTGGAAAGCTTTGAGTCGGAATAGTGTTCCACAAGCGAAAGAAGAAACTCTTAACATAGAACTTACAATTACATCAAGCCAATTTGTAATATGCTGCAACAAATATATCCCACTAAGATTTGTGTTTTGTGAACATATTTTTGCATATTAACACGGAAATTAATATAAATGAATAGGATAGTAATACGGATGTATTATTCTATTAACGCTACAATATACGAACGTGTCTTGTATGTTGTTTGCTATAAAACACATATAGAAATATATTACGTTTAGTGTCTCAATATACAGATGGTATGACTTTATGTAGTTTGGACATATCGTATATTATATGATAACTTAATTTAACAGTAGTCACAGATATTGGGTCACTGCTGCCCTACAACATGTTTGGCGGTTGGCGTTCATGCCTAACTCAAAGATTTGAGCTAAAGAACTTGAGATCGACTTGTACGCCAGATCGACTTGTACGCCAGATCGACTTGTACGCCAGATCGACTTACACGCCGTTATTTATGCTATGTATATACGAGAATGAATCATTTAGGACATAACAGAAATTACGATTACATCTAGCCCCATTTGTAGCAGGCTGCAACAAAGATTTCCCACTAAAAACTTGTGTTTGCTTAACGTATTTGGCATATTAACACAGAAAATAATAAAACAGTAGCATAGATTCACCATTCTCTTAACGCTAAAAGAGCTGAAGTCCCACAACTGGCTCAAGGAAAGGGGGGTTGACCGAGAGAACACCGGTCCATTGCGATAGGCGAAAATTCACGGTCCGGTCAGTGATGATGGAACGTCACCAGAAAATAGTTTTAAAGCGTAAGAATGATTTTTAATGATACAAGTAATTAACCTATAGCTTTGGTGAGAAAAGATGGCTTTATCCTTTGCCGAGGGGATTTACGCGTAAGTGAATATAACGAAACCGACTGTAATTGGAATTCGGCTCTCCCATTTAAAATTCCGAGCAGCTATGCATTAAATCAACCGCACGTCCAAACTTACAGTACCTGCTATTACGAAGTCCTCGCGATTTCCACTAGGTTGAGCTGAAGTCCCACAAGTGGCTCAAGGCAAGGGAACGCCCCGAGGGAACACCGATAGGCGAAAATTCACGGTCTGGTCGGTGATGATGGAACGTCACCAGAAAATAGTTTTAATGTGTAAAAATGATTTATGATAATACAAGATTAAATAATTAACCCCTAGATTTGGGGAGAAAGGATGGCTTTATCCTTTGCCAAGGGGATTGACGCGTAAGTGAATATAACGAAACCGACTGTAATTGGAATTCGACTCGATTTAAAATTCCGATATATAATGATACAAGTTTTTGTAATTAACCCGTTTACTGGTAGGCCAAGATTTTGAGCCAAAACTAACCTGCCTCATGTTTGGGGATTGACTTATTCGCTAGGCATAGGCCTAACACAAAATTTTAAGCTAAAAGACGTGCGGTGGATTTGTACGACAGGTCGACTTGTACTCCAAATCGACTTGTACGTCAGGTCCATCTGCACGCCGTAATTTATGGTATGTATATACGAGAGTGGATCATTTAGATCGTAGCCTGCCATGCTGCTTACATTTTCGTTTATATTTTCACTGTATAATGCTCAATTTATTTGGTCAATAATCGAAATTGAATTACGTGACAAAGAAGTGTTCAAAGCTTAAAATATATACTTTTTCACCATAAGTCTTTTTCATGTACTAAATCTGGTATCCAACTTTGGCTTGGATGTTCCATCGAAATCTGCAACTTGAAAGAATTAATGTCACCCACACACAATTACCTGCCCCTATGAGAAAAAAAATCTGATAGATAACACCATCATCCTAGATGAATCTTTTAAGAACACGTCCCAATAGAAATGAAAGTTGTATCCTCTCGCGCAGCCTAAGATTATTACTACTTCTACAGAATACATCTTACAACCTTAACATTGAAAAAAACAACCTTATCAACGGTCCTCTTCACGGGGTTAATGAATTGGCTGAAACTGATTGGGAAAATAACAATTCCTGGCAGTTTCTGCAGCTCCTTAGCCTTTCCATTAAGAAATTTATATGAACTTCGGAATAAAAAAAACACTTATAAGATTTTTTTCTTGTTTGTCACATTTAATGAAACTTGTTGAAAATAATTTTTTTGCGACTCAAATAACCTGTTCTTCTCTATGACGTTTCTCTTCCGGGCGTCAGTGATCATGGCTCTCCATAAGTGCCTATCTGTTATAGCGCTTGGTAAATTTTATCTTTTTATCATCTCTTGTTCTGCTTATTAGTATATGTTATCGGCCACATAGAGTTTACCGACTATTTTGTGTTAGGAAGAATAACGTTTTTTAGCCTTCCAGTAGCACACCGATACTAATATTAGCATTAGCTTAGCCATTGATACACTAACACTGAATGCGAATATAGAAAATCGAAATACGCGAGCGTAACAAACAAAACATTTAATGAGGGAAACAACTTACATACATACGAGGGTCATTCAATAAATAAGGTGAATTTTTCGGTATGAGGACTTCTAATACAGATAGAAGCTTACTTTTTTTATTATTTTTCAACGTAGTCTCCCAGCACTGTCACACACTTTTCCCATCTGTGCACAAGCTTTTGTATTCCCTCAGCGTAAAAATCTTTGGACTGATGTCTCAGCCAGTCGCTCACAACACTTTTGATTTCATCGTCACTTTTAAACTTCGCGCCTCTCGTGAACGCTTTCAAGGGACCAAACAGGTGAAAGTCTGAAGGGGCAAGGTCTGGGCTGTAAGGGGGATGAGGGAGCAGTTCCCAGCCCAGCTCGTTGATGGTCTGAACCGTTTGGACTGCTGTGCTGTTTGTGCTCTGCAGTAAGCATCTTTGGCACTCACCGGCAGCTGTCCTTGTGTGCTGTCTCAACAGATAAGCTCAAAGTCATTGCAATGTCATCCACTGTCACCCTTCTGTCAGATTGAATGAGGTCATTGACTGATTCGATCACCTCAGGAGACATCACTTCTGTAGGCCTCCCAGGCCTGTCTTCATCCTCAACACTGCTCCGTCCTTCTTTAAACAAATTTAGCCGAAATTTGGCTGAAATATGTGGCACCATACACAGTTGATATTCTCCTATGAATTTCAACTGGTTTGCACACTTCAGCAACCAAAAACTTGATAACTGACCGCTGTTCAATCCTGGAGCATGCTTCTTGGTCGGCCATCTTTGTTAATCGCCAAAACTCTGAAAGTTTCTTTTTAATCTGCGAAAGAAATTAAATCCATGTGAAAAAGAAGTAAAACAAAAAAAAGTAAGCTTCTATCTGTATTAGAAGTCCTTATACCGAAAAATTCACCTTACTTATTGAATGACCCTCATATATTAAAATGATTTACATATCCCAAAACAAATGATTGTTCATATTGAACCAAAGGAACGAGAAGGTTTACAGAACGAGAACAAAAAAAAATAACATACCAACTTTATGGCCTTTAATCGCCACAGATAAGTGAATAGAAATTACTTTTTTTTCTTTCGCTAAGCCGTGCACATGTTGACCAGTTTTCACGTGTGTGGAAGCCCTGGTGGTCAGGAAAGTAAAGAGGCCGTACCACCAAAAAACGGAAGCAAAAACTAAAAAGGAGGGAAGAGTTCTCCTCTATAAAGGGGGCGAACTCCCATGTGCTCAACCCAAGGGAAAACAACTGTGGTCTCCCTACATGCCACCCATTTACACAAGCTCGATAGATAGGTTATGTGTTGTTTTCCTCCATCCGTCTTCCCTTAAGCATGTCAAAATCTCCAAGTCCTTATCATGCGTTCACAGAACATTCACCTGTCTCTTTCTGATTCTAAGTATGTCGTTTGTGTTTCTATTTCCTTTAAAACTTCCCTGATGATTAATTCACCAGGATTCCTTGTTTCCTTAATCCTGTGTTCTAACCACGATGCTGTGCCTTCCATAGCAATTCTGATTAGTAATCGTAATGGTGTTGGCAGGGCGTTGATAATCGTGTTTTGGTCGACTGATCTATTATAGTGTCATGGTTGACTTTGTTAATAGTATTCAACAAGTTCTCTGTTTGAAGACGAAACACCTAAGTGCGCTTATTAATATTCCCGAGAACAAGGGAGACAAAATGCAGCGAGATGATCTAATTTGCAATAACACCGAATAGAACAAATAATGTTTTTTTATAGAATTAGTTCCGCAAATGCATTTCTGCAAACAAGGGACAACAATGTGAGAGACAGTGAGAAGAAAGACATCGATACATAGATAAATAACAGACTAACATAGATAGATAGATAGATAGATAGATAGATAGATAGATAGATAGATAGATATGAAAAGAGATAGATAGATAGATAGATAGATAGATAGATAGATAGATAGATAGATAGATAGATAGATATGAAAAGAGATAGATAGATATGAAAAGAGATAGATAGATAGATAGATAGATAGATAGATAGATATGAAAAGAGATAAATAGATAGATAGATAGATAGATAGATAGATAGATAGATAGATAGATATGAAAAGAGATAGATAGATAGATAGATAGATAGATAGATAGATAGATACATATGAAAAGAGATAGATAGATAGATAGATATGAAAAGAGATAAATAGATAGATAGATAGATAGATAGATAGATAGATAGATAGATAGATAGATAGATAGATATGAAAAGAGATAGATAGATAGATAGATAGATAGATAGATAGATAGATAGATAGATAGATAGATAGATGTGGAAAGACATAGATATCTGAACATAACCCAACTAGATTAGATAAACAAGAAAAAGCGTCACAAACACAGAATTTGTATGTGGTGCGGGAATCGGATGTAGTTGCACATTGTGCCTCTTGGTGTGCTAAGTCGACAATTTTCTGTGTCTATCGTCCACATCACGTAATTTTAGATTGACTGGTTTGTATCTTATGGATTTCTTCCCGTCCTCCCTTGCACGTTTGTCGATGGCTTTCGATGAGCTTTTCATACCTATACTGCAGGTGAAAACTGATTCTGAAACAAGTGCTCTGCTAGCTTTTTGTAAAAATACTAGAATATTGGTCATATTTTTGAGTCGCCAACGATGACCTTCGATTAACAGAAATCAACAACAGTCTTGAAATGTTTGGCAGGAACTAAATAAGTGAGTCGTTTGCCCCCCCCCCCTTCTCTCTCTCTCTCTCATCTATCTATCTATCTCTTTTCATATCTATCTAGCTATCTATCTCTTTTCATATCTATCTAGCTATCTGTATATCCATCTCTTTTCATATCTATCTATCTATCACACACACACACACACACATACACACACACACACATACACACACACACACACACACACACACACACACTCGGTCGCTTGCGCTTTGTCCCGCAAATTGCAAACATAGAGTATATGACCAGAGCCTTAACATAATCGGCGTTTGTCGCTGTGGTTTTTATAATAAGCTGTTT
Source organism: Acanthosepion esculentum (assembly GCA_964036315.1). Lineage (NCBI taxonomy): Eukaryota > Metazoa > Mollusca > Cephalopoda > Sepiida > Sepiidae > Acanthosepion > Acanthosepion esculentum. Next base: position 1,055,009 of record OZ038515.1, on the reverse strand, counting down.
TTTTTCTCGGGATCTAACTGCTAGCTCTTTGTCGAACTTCTAGACTGATTGCCAACCAAGGCTGTGAAACCCAATCTGCCTTACTGTTTACCTATTGCTAAGCGGGGATAATACAGTAATTAATACTTTTCTAAAGAATATTTACATGAAAGTGAATATATCGAACTGGACTAGAATTCTAACTCACCTCGGCGACTTATAGTTCAACCCATTAAACATTACACCCGGATTTAAATATTTTACCAGAATTTGTTATCAGTGGGTGGAAATGTAACAATATAAAATACGCAGCTGACACAATGTTGGTTGCAGACACAGAAGAAAACTGCAGGATATGCTAGACAGGTCAGGGAAGTAAATCGTGTAGAAGAGATTGAGTACAAACGGCAAAAAGACAAGAAGTAAGGCTGCCAGAAAGAGAAAAGCCCAAGATGTGAGCTACGAATTGAAAATATCAACATCAAACAAATACAGCCGCTTAAGTATCAAGGAAAATGCAACACCGAAATCAGAATGGGCACTGGAATAACTAAAGACACGCCCCAAAAGCTAAAGAAATTACTAAGGAATAGAAAATTTATATAAAAGCAAAGCAGTTGATCATGGATTCAAAATATCTTGGAATATTTCCAGATCGATTCAAAATGTCTTGGAATATTTCCAGATCGAATCTAAATGTCTTGGACTATTTCCAGATCGATTCAAAGTGTCTTGGAATATTTCCAGATCGATTCATTATGTCTTGTATTATTTCCAGATCGATTCAAAAAGCCTTGCATTATTTCCAGATGGTTTCAAAATGTCTTGGACTACTTCCAGATGGATTCAAAATATCTTGGAATATTTCCAGATTGATTCTAAAAGCCGGGCATTATTTCCAGATGGTTTCAAAATGTCTTGGACTACTTCCAGATGAATTCAAAATATCTTGAAATATTTCCACATGGATTCATATAATCTTGGATTTTTCCAGACCGATTCAAAAAGGCTTGCATTATTCACAGATGGTTTCAAAATGTCTTGGAATATTTCCAGATCGATACGAAATGTCTTGGACTACTTCCAGATCGATTCAAAATGTCTTGGAATATTTCCAGATAGATTTATAGTCTTGTACTTTTTCCAGATTGATTCAAAAAGCCTTGCATTATTTCCACATGGTTTCAAAATGTTTTAGACTATATCCAGATCGATTCAAAATATCTAACGATATCCAGATATATTCATTATAGTTTCTAGCTATATTTTCCTGTTTCTTAATACTTCGCTTTGTTTTTGGAAGCTACCTTTGCTCATTCGGATTTCGGTGTGCTATTTTCCGTCATCTGTTTACAGTTACTTCATTTTCTGCACGTTCTTGATTTTGTCGTCTCTGATTGATAGTTGGTTTGGTTTAGTTTAGTTTGTTTTACGGCATACCAACCTCAATGGGTTCTTTAATGCCGATAAAACTTTTAGGGTAGTTTTGTATGAATAGAATATATATTCTTTATAAGTAATCTGTAGATCATGTTTCATTAACGTATTTTTATAAAGAGTTTTTTTTCTTTTTGGCGAGACTCAAATGTTTGTATTTTTGTCAAAAATGTATTGCTGGTATTTTTAATATAAAAATCTATTTTTACACATTCATAGTGTTTTCATCCCAGTTTAAGGGTTAGCTAGGACCCTAACGGGTGCTACCACCCCGGGTTAAGTTCGACCTACGAACAACAGCAATTAAGAGTTGGTTCCACGCTCGTCAAAACCTTACGATCAGGGGCATTGCTGCCATATGTAGTTTATCGCCGTACCCGGGACGAGTTCATAGCTGCATATTTAGTGTAGACCTTTTCTTTTATATTTTTATTTATTTCTTTTATTTTCCTCATTAAATTCCTATTCGCTTGAAATCTTTCTACGCATTTTATTTAAAACTTTACCAGGAACATTTTTTATAGTAACCAATATTCTCTGCTATGTATTGTTATTTATTGTCGTTCTATTATTTGCTGAAGAGATAACTGCGTATGTTTATTGGCAATTTGAAGGGTTTTAAATAGAAGATGAATCAATGGGGGGTATCAAAGAAAGACAAGAAAATGCTTTCGCAAAGGGCCAGCTTTAGTCTCAAACATTGTTAGAAAATTTACTTTTATTTATTTTACGTGAACAGAATTCCTACTTAAAATTTTACTAAAATAGTTTACATTACAAAAAAAAAAGAATTCTCCATCAAAGATCACAACCGAAATAGGAACATTGAATTTTATAACTTTTCTGACGTTAAAGTAAAAAAAAAGACTTACAACTCGTCTATTTCTAGCGATAGATTCTCTTTCAATTTCCAGATGACAAATTTGACATACGTGAAATCGGCGCCATTTTGTTCTCTTCAAAGTAACAGACAAATAAGAATTTCGAAATAACATAATATGATCTGTCGTTTTAATCGGGAGACTTTTTTTTTCCTACATCCTTATTTAGTATCAAGATTTCCCTGTAAGTAGCAGCTATTAACTTCTTCAGAGTGACGAACAGTTTAAAAACAATGATTTATTCGCCGAGAAAAAAAGGCATATATGTATATATATATATTTACCATTCGTCCACAAAATATGCAGGAAATTTCGAAGTCATCTGCAAGCAGTGGTTGAAGCTAATGGGGATTTTATTGAATAAATTTTCTCTTTACTATTTCAAGATATTTTTGTGCAATTTTGGTAAATATATACACTTTATCCATCGCTATATATATATATATATATATATATATATATATATATATATATATATATATATATATATATATATATATATATGTACTATGTAAAACTTCCATACATTTCTTTGCAAACTGCAGACTGAATACACATTTAAAAAACGGTTGTTTTTTCTTTGGAAACTTTCACATGCACTTGATAGATAATCATTTTGAACCCAACTTTAAAGTTTAGTTGCAGAGAATAAAATTTTAAGAAAGCAAGAGGAAAATAATGAAAACACCATCTGTTAATGTTCACCCGGAAAAGATTAAAAAATAAGATTAGAGACTCTTGCCATTAATCTGAATGGTGAAAGTCAGGCCAATCATATTGCAGAATTTTATTATATATTTGAGAATACGACAAAGTGATTTGAATTAATTGATTTGACCCAGAACATCATCAAGTAAGACAACCAAAAGTCTAGCGTATTTATTTGCATTTCTTTCTTGCATCATTTATATATATATATATATATATATATATATATATATATATATATATATATATATATATATATATATATATATACAAGTATAGGATTGGTGTATACGGAATAAATTTCAATAACCAACAAATAATATTCTTAAAAGAGTGCTCAACTAAGCAAGGGTGTTTTTATGGATAAGTTGGTTCATATATATATATATATATATATATATATATATATATATATATATATATATATATATATATATATATATATATATATATATATATATATATATATATACACCACTCCGCCACTGTTATTGTCGCATAGCATTCTTCTATGTCAACATAAAAAAAATATTATCTTCGATGGGGAATATCTTTGTTAAAATATCCGTATAACCACTCTGAAGATGGCTTATGTAAGCCGAAAACTGTCAATGACAACTTAATAAAATATATCCAAATGATGGAAAATGTTTGTCTTTATTTCACCCGAAATTAAAGCAAATATACAAACAAAAGAACGACTCATTCATTGTCTAGTACATTTAACAATATATATATATATATATATATATATATATATATATATATATATGGTAAAGGTAAAAAATTCAGTTGGTATATTATCCAAGTGGATCTTAGTAATATGAAATATTAAAACTGATTCACAAAAAGATCTCAATGTATTTATTAATACAAAACAATATGATTAAGAAACAATTAAATCCCAAATTACCTCATATGGGGAATAGACTATTTCGGCAGCCGATGATATTGGTCGTCTGTCTTATCAACTCCAGTGTGGAATAAGTTCACGTCTATAAAGTTAGATGAGGCAGGAAGTAGAATTTAAAGGTGAAAGCTAACAAATCAACCTAAATCCAACTTGCCGAAAACATCTAATATAGAGTTTACACATTTCAATGTTTCCGCCAGGCAAAAGGCACGAGATATGGGTCAGGGGAGGGTGTGTCCTAAAGGGAAGAATTTTTATTTAAAAAAAAAAAGAATATTAACCTTATGTCACCAATTTGGGGTTATATGAAAAAAAATGAATGTTTAATTTAAAATTAAAGGATAAATAAAAAAAAAAAAATCCAAAAATGAATTTTAAATATATAGATAAAAAGATATAAAGAATTAACGGAAAGAGAGTTAGGGAGATATTCAAGTAGGGGAAAATTTATAAATTGTAATTAATATAGTATAAAAAGTTTTATAGAGAGGGAATTCAGTATAGAAATTATAATAAGTTTGGTTTTTTTTGTCTACATTTGAAGAGTTACAGGGGAGTAATTTTGGGTAGCTAATTCAAGTAAAACTATTTTAAGGAAATATGGTAGCTAATTAAATTAAAACTATATTATGGAAATTTTCATTTGTTTTTATGTCGACATTTTAACACTAATTCATTCCTCTGATTCATTAGTTGGTTTAGCTTATTGTATTTTATTATCTTATTTTTTTTTCTTCTAAACATGAATCATACCTATCTCTATGACTATTAACAGTTCGTGCAGAACCTATAATTTTCCAGACTATGTGTGGCCTCAAACCTTCATCCTTTATTTCCCAATTTTTTTTTTCGAAACATCTGTTTGGTGTTGTTTTGGGAATTGAAGGATGAAGGTTTCAGCCAATAAACAATGCAAATTTAAAGCATTTTCTCTTTTAATTCGTGCCCAGCATTATAACGGTGTTATATACATTTTTATCTATTTTTTTATTAATTATGATCTAACAAATCTTATTCATTAAGTAGCCTTTTTCTAATCTTTTGCAATTTTTGGAACTGATCGAATACAGTATAAAATCGCATATTTTGCTCGTGGTTATTCATAACTAGAATTTTCGTTTGAATCTAGTTTCCATTTAATATATCTAATACAAAAGATACCAACTTTATTTAGATTTATTCTTGAAATTGTCAAATTTTGAAGTAAATTTGTAAGTAAAACCCTGCGAAAATCTTTATTTCTTTACATTTTTCCAGAGTATCTTTAAAACTGAATGCTCAAAGATTGGAAAAAGCTATGAATCTAATTGCCGGTGTCAGTACTTATGACATTAAACCCCAGTTTTCATATCGTCCTGAGTAAGACGTTAAACTACATCCGCGTCATGGGTAAGACGTTAAACTACATCCAGCAGTAAGACCTCTGATCAGGAGGTTTTGAGGAGCGTGGAACCACCCCTTAATTGTTGGTGTTCCCAGGTCCACCCTGACCCGGGGTGGTAGCACCTGTTAGAGTCCCAGCTATGGGCAAATAGTTAACTATTACTAGCAATACTTTCTTGAAAAAAATATTACCAGCAATACAATTTTGAAGGAAAAATATTGCTAGAAACAGATTTTTGACAAAACAGAATATTACCAGTAATAAAACAATTGTCGGCATTAAATAACCCCTTGAGGTTGATATGTCGTAAAAGACAATAAACCAAACCAAACGCAGCTTTCATACTGAGTGCAATGTTATTTTTACGACAAGAAGTGACAGATCAACCTGCTCTAATATATAAGTGTGTCTGTGATGCTAATAGCGAGTAAATAAAGAAAAACTTAAAAACCTCTTTGTGCCACGTTTCGTTTTAAGAAGGAACTTCTTCAGACTAATAACGATTTTCCTAAATATTTCAAGTTCATAATTATTTTTAAATTCACGAAAGTAACTGCGTCAAGACATTCACCATGGATGACGTGGGAGTACATATTAAAATTTCACGAAGTTGTAATAAATGTACAGAAGAGATTGGTTTTTGAACTGGACTGAATCGTGAGCATGGATGAAGTTTTTCTTACATTCGGTATGCCATCAAACAATTCTTTTCTTAATATTCCCTGTCGAAATAAGGCCAAGTATTATCAGCCATCAAAAATGGGCACTCGGATCAACATGTGGAGCGGGTAACATAAATGTTTGTAGGCGTGGAAAAAAGGAATCTGCAAATGAGTCCGAATTCCAGCCTCGTCTGGCACTTTCCATTTCAAAGAAAATCCCTTGAGAAATACATTTCAGTTACTTTTGATGTACCATCCGACAATTCTTTTCTGAATATTCCTGGTTGAAAATGCGGGTGGACATCTTTTCTCCGAATATTAAAATTTCATAAGTTTATTATAAATGCATGAAAACAAACCTATTTTAAATCGGATCAAATAGGAAAGATGGATGAAGTTACACTGATATTCAATGTACCATCAAACAATTCTTTTCTAAATATTCCTGGTTGAAAATGTGGGTGGGCATCTTTTTTCCGAAATATTCATAAATTTCTAATATGTTGTATTGCCTCCTTCTTCTGGGGTTCTCTTTGGCGACGTGGTCGATTCCATTTACGACGCTACATTCTTCTCTCTCGGCTGTCTTCTCCCGGTCAGCTGATCGCTAATTGGTTTGTTCATAGGTAAAATGAGAACTTCTACAAAAGGGATTTTACATTTATCTATTTTATTAAACACGTCGACGTGTACATTTTTAACTAGCCAGTGGGGTCGCTCTATCAGCCACACTGAGGAGCAAGTTTCCCGGGGCACGAAATAACCACGTCTAATCTGTATGACGTGTAAAAACTTAACTCCTCGAAATCACTTTCTATCTCTCCGACATTCCCACGTTCAGCACATCCAACCAAAATCGGTATCCTTATTTTGTCTACCATAAGACCTTAAAGGTCAGCCTAAGAAAGTCTAGGCCAAAATACACTGCCACTAAAAAATAATAGTCTGAAAGTATTATTTATCAGTAATAAATGCACAGAAGAAAATATTTTCGAACCAGAATAAATCATCTCCCTTTCACACGAAATCTTTTGAGAAATACATGAAATCATCATTTCTCCAATCGGTGGCTGACATAGTAGGGTAGACTGTCCTCTCCAGAATTGACTGGAAACTAGCCTAAGAGAAAGATTACACTAAATTCAAAACCGTGGTAAAAAAAATATCAATAGGAAACCACGTCACTACCTTTTACAAAACAATCATGTTATTCCGGATATTTTAACGTAAAAAAAATCCTATAGGAGATCATGATCTTCCTTGTAGTAAAAAGGACTCAGAATTTCAGAAGAATACAACCTCGGGCCTTGGTTCAGGAAATTAAACGAGACGACAGACAAGAGGGCACATTTTCAAGTACAAAACATTAACCCATTCATTTGCTTCTCTGCAATACCCATCTGTTCAATGTGAAAATTAGGGTCATATTGGATCGATCTGCTCATGCTTGTGCGAGAACTTACAAGTCGACCGTTACAATATAACAGAGTCCTTCATGGCATTATTTACATAGGCATCGGACAACACTAAGCACTTCTATCCGACAATACACATTTGCATTTCCCGCCTTTGATCTTCTGTAAGTTTTTGTTCTCGTCTCGGAAATTGGTCGAACTCCGGAGACCGTAGCAAATCCGAGACACGCACCGAACGTTAACTGCCCGACTGGGATTGCTTTTCATCCAACATAATCAGATACGCACATTTCATAATTAGATTGCTAGAAATTAATTAACACGCTAGCGTGATTTATAGTAAGGCGGGAAAGTATCAAATGGCGGGAAATAACAGGAAGGCAACTTGGCCTCGAGAACAGATATTTCGTGTGACCCTTTGCTGTCTCGAGAAAAGGAAGAATGCCAAATGAACTCTCGCCGTGTAGTAATTGAGCTGTAAAAGAAAAGAGACTGAGCGATAGCGAATGAAGATAAAGTAAAAGTCGATGGAAATAATTCGATTTTGCAAAGAAGATAAATAACCCAAATATCAAGAGAATAAATAACAGACATATCGAACTTCTGATCGACATTGCTATATTTAACTACATCGGTCTAAGTATTTTTTATTATAGTATTATATTATATTATATTATAGTATTATATATATTATATATTATAGTGTTTTATTATTATAGTATTATATATTATAGTATTATATATTATAGTATTATATATTATATTATAGTATTATATATATTACATATTATAGTATTTTATTATTATAATATTATATATTATAGTATTATATATTATATTATAGTATTATATATATTACATATTATAGTATTTTATTGTTATAGTATAATACTAAGTATTTTTATTATAGTATTATATATTATATTATTATATATTATAGTATTATATATTATATTATTATATATTATAGTATTATATATTATATTATATTATAGTATTATATATGTTACATATTATAGTATTTTATTATTATAGTATAATACTAAGTATTTTATTTATAGTATTATATATATTATATTATAGTATTATAGATATTATATATTATAGTATTTTATTATTCTAGTATTATATATTATAGTATTATATATTATATATTATAGTATTATATATATTACATATTATAGTATTTTATTGTTATAGTATAATACTAAGTATTTTATTATAGTATTATATATTATACTATTATTATAATATTATATATTATATTATATAATAGTAGTATATATTACATATTATAGTATTTTATTATTATAGTATAATACTAAGTATTTTTATTATAGTATTATATATATTATATTATAATATTATATATATTATATTATAATATTATATATATTATATATTATAGTATTTTATTATTATAGTATTATATATATTACATATTATATTATTTTATTATCATAGTATAATACTAAGTATTTTTTATTATAGTATTATATATTATAGTATTATATATTATTTATTATAGTATTATATATTATATTATCTTATAGTATTATATATATTACATATTATATTATTTTATTATTATAGTATAATACTAAGTATTTTTATTATAGTATTATATATTATAGTATTATATATTATAGTATTATATATTATATGATAGTATTATATATATTATAGTATTTTATTAATGTAGTATAATGCTAAATACTTTTTTCAAAATATCAAATTCTGATATACAGATATCTATTTCAAAATAACATTGGCGAGCCTCTGTTGGCGCATCCCGCAATCCACTTGCAACAGTTTCGATTTTCACTCTTGACTTTGTATTTACTTACTGCCTCACGATGTCTTGATGTGGCACGAATTAAAAAATGGTGAGCCCGAGTGCGTGTCCCTATTCCAGGTTCAAAAATGTCCCAGCCCCAACCAGTTGCGTTCGCATCAGTATTACTACCCATGACCCCTCTTTAGTGCAATGAGGTCTGTACTGCCACGGGCAGCTTTTCCCTAGGACCCGGTACCTCACTATAATTTTTTTCAGATGCCTTTTGATGTCTGACAGAGACGCAATTGAAATATATTAACAGTACGAGCCGGACAAGTACCACGGCATTTACTCGTCTCTCCACGGTAACTTGACGAGCTTGTTAATCATTACATTACGTCAAAGTGCTCACAAGGACTTTTGATTTTGTACCAGAATTAATCTTAGCGAATCTTTATTTTTGTGTCATGTTTCTTCATAATGTTGGCGATAATGGCTCTCCACACCTTCCTGGTATTTGTTGCTCTAAATGGCTTTTGACTATTTACCATCCATCTTTGTACTTGATCTACAATGCATTTATATAAGTACCTATGCCAGGTTCAAAAATATCCCAGCCCCCAGCCAGTTGCTTTCGCATCTGTCTTACTACCCATGACCCATGTTTAGTGCAATGAGGTCTGTACTGCCACGGGAAGCTTTTCCCTAGGACCGGGTACCTCACTAAAAAGTTTTTTCAGATGCGTTCTGACCTCAGACAGAGACGCAACTGAAATATATTAACAGCACGAGCAGAACAAGTACCACGGTATTCACTTGTCCCCCTACGGTAACTTGATGAGACACAAGGTCGATTTCGATGTGGGGCACCCGAGCGAGTACACCTGGGACAAGGTTAAAAATTTCCCAGTCGACTGGCATCGATATTACTACCGATCCCCCTCTTTCGTGCAATGAGGAGGTAACTTTCAATAATATATTCAGTTGCGCTCTGTCCGCAAACAGCGAACCACCTTGGTTGCACCCTGTTCGTAGGCAGAGACATAACTGAGAGATAAAATGTAGTTTATCAACCCGCAGGCACACATTACATTTTGATGTCAGCATGAATGTCGAAGAGCACTGAAAAACATACGTGATTTACCAAGTGAAGTGTGAATATGGCACAAGGCCTAATGTATGGTGCACCAGGTGAGGGTCGAAATCACTACTCAGTTGTATAGTGACCTAGCGCGACGAGCTTGTTAACCATTGCACTACGTCGAAGTGCTCATAAGGACTTTTGATTTTGTATCAGAATTAATCTTAGCGAATCTATTTTTGTGTCGTGTTTCTTCGGGATGTCGGCGATAATGGCTCTCCACAACTTCCTTTTATTTGTTGCTCTAATTGACTTTTGACACTTTATCATCCATCTTTGTACTTGATCTACAATCCATTTATATAAGTAGTTTATGCGCAGTTCTATCTGATTCACTTGCGTTCAATATGCCCCGTGAGTGCTAAATTCTCTAGACTTCTTATCTCATACGGTGTACCACAACAGTCTAGTCTTACTTTTTACTAAAACTTCTTTGCTCACATGTTCTGTCTATTATATTCTATACTCTAATCGTTGTAGACTTTATCTCTTTCCTATTGTAAGTATACATTTCTTAGAAATCTTATTCTTCTTAAAACTTTGTTATTACTGACATGCTCAGTCCATTATATACTCCACATCTGCATTCGTCGGTAAAATCATTTCTGTTGCTTTAAATCCTTTATTCATCTTATTCATACTTTATTCATATCATTCGTCACAACTTGTCTGATACATTTGATATGTTTTAAGAGATTCTAGATAAAAGACAAAAAAGAATCTTGGTCCTGACCTGACATCTCGGCTTCAATCCCTTTCCCAACGCCATAACGTAGCCTCCTTGCGCCTTTTTTATACATAATTTTATGGAAATTCTTCTCATGGGTTTACTTCTTTGGTACCGAGACTTTATGATTTTAAGCGTAGTACCAGATTGGCGGTTAGGTCTCATCATTTTACAGTTGAATTTGCTAGATATAACCATAAGTTCTATGCTAACAGTTTCTTCTATTGCACTTCTTACTTGTGGAACTCATTTCTGACTTCTTGTTTTCCAGTCAATTTTCATCTTCAAAAATTTAGATGCAATGTCACTCGTCATCTATTATCATTCTAAATCCTATTTTTGTATTGTTTTTCTCTCCTTAATAATGTTTCATTTTTTCCCCATATTCATTTGCACTCAGTGGCCCCCTGGCGTCTTAGTGACATTATTGCCTTAGTTGTGGTGAAATTATTATAAAAAATAAAATAAAACATATTTCACGGGATAAAAATTAATAAAAGATTTCTCATCAGAATAATAGTTCTATTTGCCTAAGATTAATGCATTACAAGTTGTTTAGTTATATAACTATAGAGCTACGAATGCCTTAAATCGAGATATTAAGTGTCAGATGACTAAAACCACTTTCAATGGTTAAAAATGGCTTTAGAGGATTCGAACCAGAATCCTATAACCCAATGCTTTTAGAATACACTTCTTCTTCTTCTTCTTCTTCTTCTTCTTCTTCTTCTTCATTATCATCATCATCTTCTTCTTCTTCTTCTTCTTCTTCATCTTCTTCTCCTTCTTCTTCTTCTTCTTCTTCTTTTTCTTATTCTTCTCCTCCTTCTTCTTCTTCTTCATCATCATCATCATCATCTTCTTCTTCTTCTTCTTCTTCTTCTTCATTATCATCATCATCTTCTTCTTCTTCTTCTTCTTCTCCTTCTTCTTCTTCTTCTTCTTCTTCTTCTTTTTCTTCTTCTTCTCCTCCTTCTTCTTCTTCTTCTTCTTCATCATCATCATCATCATCATCATCATCATCATCATCTTCTTCTTCTTCTTCTTCTTCTTCTTCTTTTTCTTCTTCTCCTCCTTCTTCTTCTTCTTCTTCATCATCATCATCTTCTTCTTCTTCTTCTTCTTCTTCTTCTCCTTCTTCTTCTTCTTCTTCTTTTTCTTCTTCATCATCATCATCTTCTTCTTCTTCATCATCATCTTCTTCTTCTTCTTCTTCTTCTTCTTCTTCTTCTTCTTCTTCTTCTTCTTCTTCTTCTTCTTCTCTAGTAAAGGTAGAGGATAGCAGACGGAATCGTGTACTTACTAGAACGATACAAAGAACTGACCATTTTCCAGAATCTTTAGAGAGATGGATCTTATGTATACGAGTCCCACTACTTGAGGTCTGGTTTGAGTTTAATTCCTAATAGGCGCTCAAACCACGACTCATCCATGAGGAAACATCTGTGCATCGCGATTGGTGAAGCTTTTGGGTCCGATCAACTATAATAACAACAAAGATGAGGATATTGGTCAGGCTGTAAATTATGTAAATATTGAGTTCAGAAGCTGATAGTCACTAATAAGATGAATAAAAGAAAGTACTCAGTTTAATAAAGAAATTATCTACATTTAAAGAAAGTTTGGTTTGGTTTGTTTTGTTTGACGTTATATCAACACGTCAATGTGTTATTTCATGCCGACAAAATTTTTATTGCTCGTAATAATTTTTCCTTCAAAAATGTATTGCTGGTAATTTTTTAAATGTATAGCTGGTATTTTTTTTTCAAAAATTTTTACCTGGTAATTTTTTTTTTCAAAAACGTATAACTGGTAATTTTTTTTTCAGAAATGTATTGCTGGTAATAACTTATTGATGGTAATCAATTTTCTTCCAAACATTATTACTGGTAATAACATTTTACAAATTATTTCTTGTGTTAAAACCTATTTCTACACCTTCACAGTGCTCTGATCCCAGCTCGGTAGCCAACCACCTACCCATATCTGGGACCCTAACATGTTCCACCACCCCGGGGCCAGGGCGGATCCGGGAACACCAGCAACCAAGAGGCGGCTCCACGCTCTTCAAAACCTCCCGATCAGAGGCCCCCGCCTTCGGACATATTTCATCGTCTCACACGGGACGTGGATGTTGTTTATCGTCATACTCAGGACGGGAAAACACAAAGTCTTGACAAGAAACAAGCAAAACGTCGGGAATTTCGAGTTGTTTGAAAATTTTGACATGAAGTATTCGCACCATTCTATGAATCATCTGAACTGGTATACTCATGAAAGCACAAAGATAAGGAAATTAATTTGAATAATTCAAAAATTAAAGATAAAAAAATTATTCAGTCCGGAAGAAAAAGTTAAAAAAAAAAAATAATAATAATAAACAGCGAAAAAAAAGTTGGCACTGTTTTAAAAGATTGATTGTCCTTTGGTCTCTCGGTGCCAAGGAGGGAATCCGGTGTTGAAGAAAGAAATACAATTTGCGATCCTTTAACTAAGCAAGAAATAAATGAATGCGATTAGATGATGAGACTCATAAATTGAAAAATAAATCGATATTTAAAAAAAAAATTTTAAAAAAGTACGAAAAAATTACTGAAGCTTAAAAATTCTGAACAGATATGCGTTGACTTCCGACTTGACAGGAGCAACAGGGAAAAACTGCATTTTACCGGAAATGCACCACACTACTCAACGACCGGAAACAGTATAATTATTATCATTATTGTTGTCGTTCTTGTTCAATTTATAATAATAATAATAATAATTATTATTATTATTATTATTATTATTATTATTATTATTATTATTATCATTATCATCATTATTATTATTATTATTATTATTATTATTATTATTATTATTATTATTAACAACACCGACATCATTTTAACTCATGTTTTATATGCAACGGTCTTCATTGAAACATTATAATTTATTTCTAAACTAGTGTCTTACAGTATTATTTATTTTGGCCCCGGAACAATCAGTGCGTTTTTGACAACAGACACTGACAGTGTGGTCATTTTTATTAGTTGAACCACGAATTGATTTTATGCCGAATATGAGCTTTATATTAACCATAATCAAAATTTACAGTCTGCTGTGATGGATGGCACTTCGCAATGGGAAATCGGAGAGCCGAGGTCTAATACCAGTCGCGTTCGTTACGTTCACTTACGCGCAAATACCATTGGTAAAAGTATGGATCTATCTCAGCTGACCCCAGCTGTGGGTTGAATAGCAAGATAGACTGGTACCTATAGCCTTGGTTGCCGACCAAGCTACCGGAGGAAGAAACGGCAATAAACCGCGGGAAAATCTTCCGCCTTGTCGGTCATGAATCGAAAAAGAAATGATCTCCCAAGCCTTTTTCACTTATGGCACTTAACTGGCTGATAATTGAAATGTAGTTCAGCAGAATTAACAGAATAGCATTAAATACCTTAAAGCCAGTAGAAAAAGTATATATATATATATATATATAGTAACCCTTTTCTCTCAGTAAATTATTAAGTCCCTACCAATTACAATATCTTTGTCATCATATTTTTTTTTATTATATCCAGTTATAGGATTTATGTAGACGGTATAAAATTCCAATAACCAAAAATACTATTCTTAAAATAGTACACAATACAGAGAAGAGCAAACAGTATTTATTCAAAAATTATAACATAAATATATTATAATATGACTACTAAAACAGCCATTTTGTTTCAACGCTTCTGGTTTCGCAATCAGCACCATTACTTGATAAGACACCAGAAGTGTTGAAATAAAATGGCTATTTTTGTAGTGATGTTATAACATATTTATGTTATAATTTTTGAATAAATAATGTTTTTACTACAATAAAATTATCTGCAATGCTTTCTATGCTAAAATTATTTTTAGTAGATTAATCTTAAATTTATTCTTAACGTATTCGGTTAGCGAAACCTTCATTATTTCCTGACCAAAGCAATACCTTTCTTCCTCATTTTAATGTTTTTACTATAATAAATACTTTACAACACTTCTATAATAAAATAATTATCTATACATTGCTCTTATAGCAATCACAGACGTATTTTCAGAGTGAAGACTTAATTATTTCATGAGCAAAAAATACCTTTTTTCTCATTTGAAATAATTCTATTACAGTAAATGCTTTACAATGCTTCTATAATAAAATACTTATCAATAAATTATTCTTGTAGCAATTAAAGACGTATTCTGAGAGGGAATATTTCATTATTTCCTGAACAATAAAAATACATTTCTTTCTCATTTGTAATGCTTTTAGTCTAGGAAATTATTTGCAATGCTTCTAAACTGAAATAATTAATAATAAATTATTCTTATACGTAACGCAGACGTATTCTTAGAGTGAAGTTTTCATCATTTCCTGAACAATAAACATATATTTCTTTCTCATCTGTAATGATTTTAGTATCTGTCTATATTTCTGAGATGAGGTATTATGTACACTATTTACATTATTCGGACTATTGTCCTCATCTTTGTTGCCATATTTATTACAACGTTTCGGCCTTTCAGTATCTGTCTATATTTCTGAGATGAGGTATTATGTACACTATTTACATTATTCGGACTATTGTCCTCATCTTTGTCGTTATATTTATTACAAAAGTGGATAAAGGCGTTGGTTAGATCCAGTGACAGGACCCAAAGAGTGTGAGTTCAATACCTGGTTAAGGCGGTGGAGAACTTGGAGAGGGGAATTAACAGAAGATAAATGATAACTGATATCCATTAGACATGGCACGTGGAAATTGAACAGCCTATCCCAGTGAGCGAAATAAATTGTTCAGTCCGACATTCCAACCACCTGAAGAAGGCCGGAGCGTACAACGGCCGAAACGTTGTAATAAATATGGCGACAAAGATGATGACAATAGTCCGAATAATGTAAAAGGCATTGTGTTTGTTTGTGTGCACAATACGTGTGCATTTCTGTGTAAAGAGCCCCAAAACTAAAAATACTTATCTTCAAATAGAGATGAGTTATTTTGCCAGAAGGTAGCATAACAATGTAACTTATAAACTACACAAGTTCATGCATTAGTTTCACAATCTCGACTGAATAACCACATGAGTGAGTATCAGATCATGCATGCGCAGTAGATTGTTTGCTACATTACATACAAACCGTGCAGCCGCTTCACAAGAATTATTCCTAGATTCACACTTCGTAAAAATCATATGAATGCTATAATAAAAAGCAACAAAAATTCGTAAAAATCAATAATTAACAATTATTAATAACGATAAAACTATTGCTCTCAATAAAAAGAAGAAACAAGATGATTCAAATAATAGTTAAAAATCAATAATAATTACAAATGCTTCATAAAATTCAAGTTAATATTACGAGAAATAATACATTTAGTGTAAATAAAACAAGCAAATTAAGATGACAGAAAAACTAGCAAAAATTACTAATAATTGATATTAAATCATCTAATAAAATATTACATAGATTTCTAATACAATTGTTTAACGTCATTTGCCTTCCAGTCATAGAAGATCATGTTTATCCAATGTTTCCTTTTCTTTATCATCTTGCATGACATTTTTATAATGGTCACCCTGTACAAGGCCTGAGGGCCACTCGAGTTAGAGTTAGGGGCACAACTTACGCGGATATATGTGGAAGATAAGAGTTTGCCTCAGATTTGAACGTATTAAGATTTTAATAATTAGGGAAGCACTCCCTTGGGTGTTACATCCACAAAGCAGTGGTTCCTGGAAAGAAGCATCTCGGGGTGGGGGGTTGTAGGGTGGAAAATAATTAATCTCCCACAAAGACGCGGAGGCGCTTTTGGACTCTATAGAGACTGGAATGTGAAGACTGGGCAGCTCCCGCCTATATATTGCAGCAATGCGACATATTCGGCCAGATCTGGCTCTTTAAAGGTATAGAATAGCAGGTTGAGTCAGCTACTTGCTGGAAGGGTACAGGGAACCGACTATTTTCCAGCATCTTTAGCGATTAATCATATTCTACCTGAGGTCTGGTCTGAGTTTAAATCCCAATAAGCGGTCAGGTCATGGGGCTTCCATGAGGGAGCATCTGTTCATTGCGATTGTTGAAAGTTCTGGGTCCTATCGACTATGGTTGAATGTTAGTTTGTTTTTCGAGACATTGAATGTGACAAGCCAGATTTCCCCCGCTGAACTGTTAGATCTAAGTCAAAGGAGACGTCAGCTCCCAAGTTCTAGTCATTTTTTAGGGGGGGGGAACCTAATATACACTTTTATCATCAGCATAGATATTAACAAATGAGCGTAGTATACGTCTGTCTGCAAAGTAACGGGACTCTTGTCACAAACAATTTATTTCAATTCAAAACAAAAAAAAATACATGGTTTTCCCTTCAAAGTAACCCTCACAAGTCTGTGTACTGATGGAAAGATTCTTCTTGGCTTCTTCTCAGCTCCGTCGTTACAGCCCTCAAAATGGTCCCCGATGATGCCCTTGTGCATAAGGAAACGAAAAAAGGTTCACGGAGCAAGATCATGTGAGTAGGGAGGTTGTTCCAGTACGGCGATGTTCTCCTCGGCCAGGAACTGCCGGATGCTCAGGGCGTTGTGAGCTGGTATATTGTCGTGGTGAAGCAGGCACGACTTGCCCTGTTACAAATTAGGTGAAAAAATGCAATGGTTGCAGAAAGCTAAGATTACAATTACATACTCCCAAGATATCACAATCCGCTTATCCCCCTTTTGCCCAGGGCTCAGACAGCACAGTCAGTTTCGTACTCTTAGGTAGATCTTTGGGCCGGCAAAAGAACGTTAGGAGACGTTTGCATTGATCGCCGGGGGCTGATCGTTAACAACTACCTTCATGAACCTAACCGTTAGTAAGTACTAGCTTTCTCAGCGCTTTTGAATTCAGTGTTAGGAAATGACTTGTAAATATTAATGCCTCCAAAACGAAACTACTCTCATTTACCCAACATAAAGAAACCTCACTGCCTCCTATCAGCATAACTGATGATCAACTCCACGACAGCGTCTCTCTGCGCCTTCTTGGTCTCAAGTTTTCCCACTGACCTGACGTGGGACAATTACATCTACTGTAGGGGAAGTTGGTTCCCTGTGTCGCGCCAGAAGGTTTTTCTTGCCTTAGTCTATCCGCCAAATGTATAAATCTACCATTCGTCCTTGCATTGAATAGTGCTGTCATATACGGTCTGGTGCCCCCGCTGTTCGTCTCGAGGTCCTCGACAAAATCCAGAGAAGGATATGCAATGTGATGTGTCCTGATCTGGCACCTCGTCTACAGTCACTTTCTCACAGACCTGCTGTGGCTTCCCTCTGACTTTTCTATAAATAATTTCATGGCAACTGACGAGCTACTTTCACTGATCCCCAAACGGCATGAATTTAATAACCGTGCTACGAGGTTGGCCTCTCGGCCCCACCCCTTTACTGCCGAAACGGTTAAATGTAACCGTCTCTTCTACTCTAACAGCTTTTTCTCTTGCACTTCTGTTGTGGAGTTATTTCCACAACAGAACTTGTAGTCGGACTAAATGCGTCCTAAATGGGGTAAACGTACAGAAACGTTAGGAACTTGTAAATAAGTGTTACGCAGAGTAATCGAGTTGTGGTCGCTGATAACTTACGCCTCTGACTACCTATTGACTCTTACTTATAATAGGTGGGGTTGTCTATTCTCTAGACCAGGTGTCTTTCACTATAACAACTTCCCAACAGTGAAACTCCCTTCCTCTTACTTGCTTCCTTGATAACTATAATCTTCAAAAATTTAAATGTAATGTCAATCGACATCTTCTGATACCTTGATCTTGATCGCCAGCCTTTTCTTCATCCTTTCCTCAAGCACCCCACTTTTCTCTTAATGTCACTCTCTGTAACCCCTTACGTGTTAGTCGCACTCCCGGCTTACTTGGGATGAAATGCTTAAAAAAGACTGGCTGACACTTAAGGCTAAATGACCCATTCTACGCTAATATTTAACCTACGGATGGGTTAGAAAACTGTATTCATGACTTTCCTGAGTGTAATAGTACGAATATCGGCGCAATAGACGAGGTCGGAATTTGAACTCAGATCTCTGATTCTACTTCCTGCGCTGACAGTTGCGCATGCTGATGCTCGCAAGTGAAATAAAAATGCCCATCGTGTAAATAAAGCAACTAAACTTAAAGGGATATAAATACCAGTAAAAATAATTAACTGTTGACTATATTTCATCGAATAAAGATCAAGATAACATTTTTGTTAGAATTCTTTCTCTTCTCTGTAATTTATTTTTTCCTTAATAAGCTTCATTTTAATCTTTTATCAATTATTTCCCCCTAGTTCTTTGCTGTTTTTATCTTTTTCTCTAATATCCATTCTTATTCATTTTTATCCTTTTCTTCTTCCATAGTTTTTGCTTCCCATTTTCCGCTCTCTTTTTTTTCTTTATAAAATGGCAGCAGTTCATCATCTCAGTAATATATTACGCCTTAACTGTTCTTTTTTTTTGTTTTTTTTAATCTGTTTGCTTCTGTTTTTCTGTTTTAATCTATGGCAATGTCAATTTTCTTCCTGCTTCGTTATTTTAATTGTTTTTTGGGGGTGTTTTTGTTTATTTTTATTATTTTTTTTTACATCTCTTCCTTCCTTCGCATTTACACTGTCAGTCATTCAGATCTGTATTTGAAAAAAAAAGAAACATAGTATAATGTAAAAAAATGTTCTTCATCAAAATCATTCATTTCCTTTTTAACAACTTCCCCTTCATAAATTCATTTCATTGGATTTTTTATGTACGATTTCCAATCAAATCTCAACATTGAAAGGTTTTTTTCATTATTATTATTAGTTGTAGTAGTAGGAGTAGTAGCAGTAATAGTAGGAGTAGTAGTAGTAGTAGTAGTGGTGGTGGCAATATGTTTGTCAATGCCTTTTTGCAAAATTATTTAAAATAACAGGATTATCTGTTATGGAGTTGTTAGATGTGAAACC
>OZ038515.1:1022500-1032500 GCA_964036315.1 Acanthosepion esculentum | reverse complement strand
GAGCCGGACCCAAACTATAGTTTTTAGACCCTATAGCAGAATTGTCACTTAATTGATAGCACTCTTCTTAACATATGGGATGTTCCTTGTAGAGCTATTTTCTGGGCAACTTGTATGTTGATGTTACCTGAACCACTGTTAGTAAAATTATCAATTCCTTTTCTCACGAGGCCCAGTGCTCCGATTACTATTGGTACGGCCTCAGTCTTCATTCCCCACATCCTGTTAATCTCTATCTCCAGGTCCTTGGATTTGGATAACTTCGCGATAATTTTTATGGAGGTGTTTCTCTCAGATGGTACTGCTATGTCAATAAGCATACACTTCCTGAATTTATTGTCTTTTATGATAATATCAGGTCTATTGACTTTTATTTCACTGTCAGTTTGAATTGGCATGTCCCAGAGGATAGTTACATCGTTATTTTGGGTAACTGTATATGGTTGGTGCTCATACCATCTCTCACTGGTTTCGATTTTGTGCTTCTCTCATATCTTCCAATGCACATGTGTCACTATGTTGTTATGTCTGTTGGTATATTCATTTTTTTGCTAGTTCCGGACATCCTGAGATAATATGGTCGACAGTCTCATCATATTTCCACAGATCCCGCATTTCGGGTTAGTTCCATATTATTATTATTAATATTATTATTATTATAATTGTTGTTGTTGTTGTTTTAGAGATCGCGACGGACCAAAAACAGTCTTGGAACACAAATATACGAAATTACCTATAATGTCATCCACTCTGTTATGGGTACACCAGATACAGGCATCACAGCCAAATACGTGTGATACGGCCAAAGGTTTTGATAGAAGAGATGCATAACCTTGTAGTCAGTCAGTTACGTGACATGCGTGAAACACGTTTAGCCGATCATGCCATAAGGTAAATACCTCGGCTATTTTGTTCTAGTTGTGAATCTCAAATATTTAACGATATTTGCCATACGTTAAATACCTCGGTTATTTTATAGTCGATGAACTCGCAACGATTTTATTCAGTCATTAAGTCGAGAATTAGGATTCGTTAGAAAATCTTGTTAGGAGAGCCGCGAAATTTTCACGGGTATATTTCTAGTTGTTATCTCTTTGTTAGTTCGTACGACCGTTACGCCCTACCAATACCTCAGATATAATAGAATATCGCGATTTGATCACGTGAGACATCAATGACGCTACTTGGTTTCGGTCAGAAAATGAATGCTTAATGTCTGTTTCCGTAGAACTAAAAAAATTGCCAATTTCAAATCTTTTCATATGTACTTCCTTACTTCTTAAAATATTTTAAATATTTTTTTAATTTTGTTAAGCTCAAATATTTAACGATGCGAAAGGGGAATTTCTACGGATGTTCTCTAGGCGTAGAACTCTCCATCAGCTTACGCAGTCCTTAATTTTAAAATTACGATTCGTCAGAAATTTCAAAGAAGAAAACCGTGAAATTTTCACGGGATAAAACTAGTTATTATTATTATTATTACTATTATTATTATTATTATTATTATTATTATTATTATTATTATTATTATTATTATTATTAATATTATTATTATTATTATTATATAATTCTGCTTCTGGTATTACATGTTATTTTTATTTAAACAAGCTAGCTCAGACATTGATGTGTCTATCACGCTAACCATCACGCCCCTGCATCAAGTTCGGAAGGTGTGTGGTATTCTGTGTCACAGCATGGTTTTTACTCTTCCCACAACCATTTCTCCTTCTTCCCTCTATCATATACACTCCTCTTTTCAAGTCTTTACTTTTCCCACATCCATTTCTCCTCCTTCCTTCTATCATATACACTTCTCTTTTCATGTTTTTACTCTTCCCACAACAATTTCTCCTCCTTCCTTCTATCATATACACTCCTCTTTTCATGTCTTTACTTTTCCCACATCCATTTCTCCTCCTTCCTTCTATCATATACACTTCTCTTTTCATGTTTTACTCTTCCCACAACCATTTCTCCTCCTTCTTTCTATCATATACACTCCTCTTTTCATGTCTTTACTTTTCCCACATCCATTTCTCCTCCTTCCTTCTATCATATACACTTCTCTTTTCATGTTTTTACTCTTCCCACAACCATTTCTCCTCCTTCATTCTATCATATACACTTCTCTTTTCATGTTTTTACTCTTCCCACAACCATTTCTACTCCTTCCTTCTATCATATACACTTCTCTTTTCATGTTTTTACTCTTCCCACAACCATTTCTCCTCCTTCATTCTATCATATACACTTCTCTTTTCATGTTTTACTCTTCCCACAACCATTTCTCCTCCTTCATTTTATCATATACACTTCTCTTTTCATGTTTTTACTCTTCCCACAACCATTTCTACTCCTTCATTCTATCATATACACTTCTCTTTTCATGTTTTTACTCTTCCCACAACCATTTCTACTCCTTCCTTCTATCATATACACTTCTCTTTTCATGTTTTTACTCTTCCCACAACCATTTCTACTCCTTCATTCTATCATATACACTTCTCTTTTCATGTTTTTACTCTTCCCACAACCATTTCTCATACTTCCTTCTATCATATACACTTCTCTTTTCATGTATTTACTCTTCCCACAACCATTTCTACTCCTTCCTTCTATCATATACACTTCTCTTTTCATGTTTTTACTCTTCCCACAACCATTTCTCCTCCTTCATTCTATCATATACACTTCTCTTTTCATGTTTTTACTCTTCCCACAACCATTTCTCCTCCTTCATTCTATCATATACACTTCTCTTTTCATGTTTTTACTCTTCCCACAACCATTTCTACTCCTTCATTCTATCATATACACTTCTCTTTTCATGTTTTTACTCTTCCCACAACCATTTCTACTCCTTCATTCTATCATATACACTTCTCTTTTCATGTTTTTACTCTTCCCACAACCATTTCTCATACTTCCTTCTATCATATACACTTCTCTTTTCATGTATTTACTCTTCCCACAACCATTTCTACTCCTTCCTTCTATCATATACACTTCTCTTTTCATGTTTTTACTCTTCCCACAACCATTTCTCCTCCTTCATTCTATCATATACACTTCTCTTTTCATGTTTTTACTCTTCCCACAACCATTTCTCCTCCTTCATTCTATCATATACACTTCTCTTTTCATGTTTTTACTCTTCCCACAACCATTTCTACTCCTTCCTTCTATCATATACACTTCTCTTTTCATGTATGTATTTACTCTTCTCACAACCTTTTCTTCTCTTTATTTTGTGTCCTATACACTTCTCTCTTGTAACATTTCTTTATTTTCCATATTTTCTTTTTCTCTTTCATCCACCATTTATTTAGATTCCCAATGATTCTCCTTCACACACGTCTGGTTCTATATATTTTATCTTTGTCGTCTTCTGTTCTTCAACCATCTTCTATCTTTTTCTTCCCCCCACAGTTTCTTTTCTTTTATCTTGCTCACTTTGTCCAATTCATTTCATTTCCCGACTCCATTTCTCTACTTACATTACGTTGTTATACTACTTCTGCACTTTTCATACGCCTTCATCTTTTCTCTGATATCTTTTTACTAAATTCTCACGGTTTTTACTGAATTCTTATCCTACAATCGCATTATATATTGACACTTTTTCTTTTTCCCTCAGTATACCTCTTTCAACTCCCTCCTATTTCCTATATTTTGTGCGCATTTCTCTACACTTGCTTCCCCTCTTCACAGAACCCAATCTCTTTTAGCACCAATTTCTCAACGTTTAGTATATATATATATATATATATATATATATATATATATATATATATATATATATATATATATATATATATATATATATATTGGATTGAGGAATAGGAGAGCCGAGTTCGAATTCCAGTCGAATCCATTACATTCACTTACGTGCTAATACCCTTGGGAAATGTGTGAAGCAGGACAGACTGTGTTCTATAGCCTTGGATGGCAACTGGTCTAAGAGAAGGACAACTCTGAATTCAAAACCTGCGGAGGGTCGTTTGGGGACCTTGTGGCACTAAGTGGTCTCGTCCCTTGAAAAAGTGTGGATTCTCCTGCACGTAACCTTCACCACTATAATCAAATCTCATGTGTCGGCGTCGGGCTCTCAGTTTCTACGAACTGATCTGCCTGACCCTCACACGTCGAATTCGACGGGAGAGTCGATAATATATATATATATATATATATTGCTGAGCATTTTATAAATAATCCAAATTGTGCCACAAATTTCTGCATGGACTCATTTTCCATCCTTTGTCATGCTCATTCTGTGTTACCCTTAAAGGTATTGGAAACAATCTATGTAAGGTCCAAGCAGCCATCCTTCTGTAAACAGAGGGAATGCCTGTTAGGGCTTGACATGATCCATCTGATCTTTCCACTTTTATTTTATCACATGCTTCTCATGTTTTTATATTTTATATTGCAATATTTAGTCTTCCCTCGTTTCAGCTCTGTTGAGTGAGTGCGAAACCGGTCGGATGGTCATTTTTCTTCTTTCTATTTTACTTTTAATCATGAATGGTAAAGCACAACTTGCCATTTTTATTTCCATAATAACATTTTGTACCCCCAAGAAAATATATACATATATATATATATATGTATATATATATATATATATATATATATATATATATATATATATATATATATATTAAGCACTGTTGCATTAGAACATGCAAATATCCACTACAAAATTTTATTCAGAATTACGATTTCGTAATTCTGAATGAAATCGTTTATTAATATCATTGTTTGCCACCTGAAGAATGATATATATATATATATATATATATATATATATATATATATATATATATATATATATATATATATATATATATATAATAGACTTATTACTATAATGTATATATATATATATATATATATATATATATATATATATATATTCGTAATTCTGAATGAAATCGTTTATTAATATCATTGTTTGCCACCTGAAGAATAATATATATATATATATATATATATATATATATATATCTGTGGGTGTGATAAAATATAGTTTTAAGGTACGTTATTTATATATATATATATATATATATATATATATATATATATATATATATGCGTGTCTATGTGTGTGCGGGGTATTAAAATGCTCAATTCCACGGGATAGAGCGTGTGTAAATATGAAAGTGCGCATTGAAGTCGACACCAAGCGGAAACGGTGTGTTTCATGCTTAAACACAATCGTCAGGCCATGAATTTTTGGCATGCAAGTAATTATCAATAATAATAATAATAATAATAAGCGATTGGAGAGAAATCGCCCTGATATTACGGTTGTTTAGAAGTGCAGCTATAAATGGATCCTAATAGACGTTGCCATACCTTGGGATAAGAACATCTTTTGGCAGAAATACCTCGGCACCAAAACTTGGCAGGACAAATCAGATTAATGTTGTATCCCTTTTGTGAATGACACACGCGAAATTATTTTCATTAGTCTCTGTGCCTCGAAAAACAGATTGGAGATATATGACATCATATGACATTTCTTATGTATGTCTGCTTATATTGGTATAAAACTATCTTTTTCTATCTTGATCTTCTATTCATAAATATGTGTGTGTGTGTGCGTGTGTGTATGTGTGTTTTTGTGTGTATGTATGTGTGTGTGTGTGTGCGTTGGTGTGTTTAAGCAATTCGCCCTAAGAAAGGCGGGAGTGCCACTAGCATGCAAGGGGTTACAGAGCGTAGAGAACAAGAGTAAAGAAGCATTTTGGGGGAGATGATAAAGAGAGGAAACAGGCGGGGGACAAGGTCAAGGCATCAGAAAATATCGCTTGACATTACATTTGAGTATTTCTATCAGAGAAGCAAATACGAGGAAGAGTGTTCCACAGACGGGTAGTGCAAGATACGAAGCTGTTAGAATAGAAGAGACGGGTGCATTTAACTGTTTCGACAGTGAAAGTGTGGGACCGAAATGCCAACCTAGTAGCACGCTTAAATTCATGCAGTTTGGGAACCAGCGAAAGTAGCTCATCGGATCAGTTATCGTGGAAGTATTTGTAGAAAAGACAGAGGGGAGAGACGGCGTGTCTGTGAGAATGTTACTGTACACGAGATGCCAGATCAGGACATATCACATTGCATATTCGTCTCTGGATATTGTTGAGGACTCCGAGACAAACATCGAGTGCTCCCGACTGTATATGGCAGCAGTATTCCATGCAAGGACGAATGGTTGATTTGTAGATTTAAAGGATGGACACAGACGAGAAAAAAACTTTCTAGCACGTCACAGAGAACCAACTTTTTTTTTGCGGTAGATGATTTGTGTATATTTACATTATTGACATTATTCGGGCTGTTATCCTCACCTCCATTGCTATATTAACAACGTTCGTACGTGCCGGCCTTCTTTAGGTTTTTGGAATTTCTTACCAAACTTTTTATTTCGACCGCCAGGGTAGATTTGTTCTAGTTCCATGTGCCATGCCTCTTCTAGATCTTTCAGTTATTTCCCTTTAGCTCAATTCTCCAAGTTTTTGGATTCACTACTGCTGCAGCCTGGTAGTGAACTCACAACACTTTGGATGTAGTCGCTGGTTCTAGCAATGTCTTTATTCACTGGGCCATGTGTCTTTGAGTTTCGCGTTTGTGTGTTTTTCCTCCCTTAGTATTAATCGCTTTTAATATAATATGTATTTCAATATATTTACTTCAGTAAATACATTATGTATCCCGATATTATGCTACTTACATAATTTTTTTCATAATTTTTGACAAAAACGAAAATAAAAAAGCCTCTTTCTCCTTAGTCATTTGAAAGCAAATGTTTGTCATTTTAGACCATTATTTGAAAACCTGTTCTTTAATTATATACACTGTAAACTGAAGAACTAAACAAAGGAAAAAAGACGAAATCCAAAGGTGCACTTGGATAGCGAAAGGTGCTTCACAAAACAGGATATTTTTTTTAGAAAGAAAGAAAATAGTACAGAACTGTTATGTGATATCAGACCTCCTCTGTGGAGGTGAATGCTGGATAATCTCAAAGATGAAGTGAATGTTGTTCTATATAATAATGGTGAGAAGAAGTGTGATTCTATATAATTATACTGAGAATAACATGGACCGAACATGTGACTAACCAGGAAGATTTAGGAAAAATGGTAACAAAGAGGACACTTATAATAAACATCAGAAATAGACAGCTGAAATTTCTAGCGCACAAACTGAGGAAAGAGAGCTTGGAAAATGTGATACTCACAGGACAGATTAAAGGCAAGGGGACAGGCGAAAACAAGGAATAATCTACAAAGTGAGATTAAGTAAATAAATGTGGAAACAGCGATTAGGAGAGATGAGAAAAAGACATTTAGTAAGAGCTATAAAAGTCAGGATATTGTGGAGAGCTATGATCGTCAACGTCCTGAAAGGACACGGCGCATAGAAAAAGGAAAAGGAAACTAGCCACGTCTACTATATTCACTCTTTTTACTATTCTTTATCTAAACCCCACCTTCTCTCTAATTAAAATGTTCTCTTCTTCCTCAAATCTCTCATTGAATCTTTTTTTATTTCTTCTTTCTTTTATTAGTTTCTCCCCCTCACTTTCCCTCTCCCTCTGCCTCTCTCAAATTTACCTGCCCTTTTTCAGTACCTTCCTCTTCCCCAGTACGCAACTCCATTATTTCCGAATCCCACGCTTTCATCACAAAACACATTTTCCCGCCCTCGCCTTCTTATCGCCATCGTTGTGAAACTACTTTTTAATTGTAACAGTCGCATGGCTTCATATTTCAATAGCGACAATCATACAGGAAAGCGCGGGAAGAATCGAAACATGGAAGAGAAGCAATGTTAATCTTAATAACAATCATTAATAGCAACAATAAACGCAGAGGAAACAAAAACAACACTGACGGAAATGGGAATATTCAAAATAAAGGGAGATAACCGCAGATAATACCATGAACAAATACTGGGAAATTTATAAACGATTTGGCATCGACTATGTGAATAAACAATATCAGCCTAATGCCGGAAGGTTTGTTTTTTTCTGGGAAATAAACAGAGGAAAATGCTATGGAAATTTCAAATACCGAACAAGAAGCACTTCCAAGCTACAAAAGCTGATTGTCTAAAGACAATAAAAAAAGTACAAGAATCTTGCCAATAATCCTCAAACTGATTATTTCCCTAACAATACTTTAATTAAAGTATGGAATATGAAGCTGGTTTTAATTATTCAAAACAGTTCTGAAGAATCCAAGCTAACCAGATGGCGCCATTTATCCAAATCAGCAGAAATTCTTACAAAATTTTAATGAGTCATTTTCGGTCTCTTGAATGCTATTCTTTTTATTGTTCTCTGTTTCTTTCACTGGCTGTAACTTCTTGCTTCTTAGTGGCTTTATTGCCTTGCTTACATCTTTTTAGGTGGATCTTTTAATATAACAGTTACTTGAAAATTCTGCCCAATGTCTAAAATATAATTAGGAAAACACAGATAACATAGAGACCTAACGGACACTCCTTCTGAGTAATCATGATATCTCATAATCAGCCAATCAATAGACATCTGATGATGACCAGAGGGAACTTGCCCGAAATGTTGTGTCTATGAAAACATTAATATCAACCAAGATGAGAACAATGGTTATCATTGGTTAGTTAATATCGAAATTTTGTATGGGACACCCAATGAGAACCGAACACTTAGTATTCATGGGCAAGAAGACTAGACGCCTGAACCATTACCGAGGCGTTCGTTGGCCGATTTTGTGACAAATCAATTATCACGTGTCGAATTTTGTGCTGGGCACCTAGTGAGGATCAATTTCACCACACACTAGTAATACCCAACCAGACTATTCTCGCTAACATTTACTCCACACCGAGGTACTCTTTGGTTGATTTTATGGCATGTCAAACCTCTTTGGGTCATGTAATTCTGAATGTTGTATGGGACACCTAGTGAGGATCAAACTGACAACTCAGTTGTATTGTTCTACCAGACTAACCTTGCTAACTATTATCTGACGGTGAAGTAACCATTGGTTGATGTTATGACATGTCAGCCCTCTTTGGGTCATGTAATTCTGAATGTTGTATGGGGCACCTGGTGAAGACCAAACTCACGATTCAACGAGACTAGACTTGATAACCAATACCCGATGTTGAAATAGCCATCAGTTGATTTTATGACACGTCCACCCTTGTGGGGTTACTTAATACTGAATTTTGCTTGGGGCAAAATTCAGTGTTAAATTTATTATTATCCTAGTGAGGATCAAACTCACTAATCAGTCGAAAATGGTCAGCTAGTGTTATATACCGTACTTATGAACAGTAATGGGTATGTCCCAATCGTCATGAATACGTTGGAAACTATCGCAAGTTTGGGTAATATGCTGTCTAACTAGTCCACTATTAGCAGTGGTTTACCTATTCAGGCCGCTCGCGAGTGCTGTATTTTGTTGATGTTATAAAGATTACCATTTTATTTCCAACCGTTGGTTATTCCTCATAAGTAACCTTTTCTATGTTACAAAAACTAAAGAAATCTAGGCACTCATTAGTCTATCCAGAAAAGGTTGGGTAGGTTGATTTGCCACATTCTATGGGGCAATCCGTGAGGATCGACCTCTCCACACCGAGGTGCCTGCGTATTAAAAAATTGCTCGTTAGCGAACACCCAGAAATACTTACGTTCAAAACATATGTAAATCTAAATAACATTCAATATTGATACTATTCTATATTTTCTTTCCATTTGTAATGATAATTCCTATTTAATTCGCTGTAAGAATTCTTATTCTTAATATATTACCATTATTATTATATTGTAATTTTATTATTTTCATTATTTTATATGAGTTATTGAATATAAATTCCAGCCATCTTCTTTTTTTTCCCACGGTTTCTTTTCTTTCTCCAATTTCATTTCCTGGCGCCATTTCTCTACCTACACTAGATCGTTTTAATACTTCTGCAATATTCATACGCCTTCCTCATT
>OZ038515.1:1005000-1020000 GCA_964036315.1 Acanthosepion esculentum | reverse complement strand
CTGATTGGAGATATATGACATGAGTGAGCAGCACTGCTTGGAAAAGCTCATTTATTGAGGAAACATTTAAAAATAGGAGAGAATATTAAATCAATTAATAATAATAATAATAATAATAATAATATCCCAGTCAGACATCTTAATCTGATAAGTGTAAATAAAGAAAAATGTTGCCAATACTTGGAAGGGATTTGGCTAACACAAAACAAAGTAAATATGATGAAGATTGCGGAACTGGAAAATACCAGAACCTTACTCGAGAGCTGAGAGTGATATGGAATAAATACTTTAGCCATGCCCATAATATTAGGTGCACTTAACAAAAACATTGGAATCGAGAATAGACGAATTGAAAATTCTCGAGAAGGATTTTAATTGAACAGACTAACGTACAGTTGGCATCTACGTTGATACTGAGAAAGATGCTGGAGATTTGAGGAGACTTGCTGTCACTTAATCCCCATGATAATCAACATATATCTAGCGTGTACATGAATAATAATAATAATAATAATAATAATAATAATAATAATAATAATAATAATAATAGACTTTGATATCAAGAAGATTAAGAAACTCGGCCAAGATGGTAGAAACAAATATTTAGGAACTAATGAAAGCGACAGAATACAATATTTACTTATAAGATCCGAAAAGAATATTATAGGAAAGACCGTTTGATTGTAGAAAACGTACTTAATGGCGCCAGTAAAATGTTTCTTCGGCGAGGTAGCGATAATTACTTACGTAAACTTATTTCCCGTTGAATTGCAATAACTGCTCTTAGGAAGGGTTGTGGAGAGCTTTCTTGTTGCATTCTCCACGGTTCGGAATTATACGTTGTTCTACCAAAGCTAGAGAGCCTAGTCTACCCTATTATCTTACCCATAAATG
Source organism: Acanthosepion esculentum (assembly GCA_964036315.1). Taxonomy (NCBI): domain Eukaryota; kingdom Metazoa; phylum Mollusca; class Cephalopoda; order Sepiida; family Sepiidae; genus Acanthosepion; species Acanthosepion esculentum. The sequence continues at coordinate 1,019,106 of OZ038515.1, read as the reverse complement.
AAAGGAGAATATACGCATTCACCCCGTTTCAGGCAACATCAATTCAGTGCGCCCGGAAGAGAAAGGTAGGCTAGGAAATAAATGGGATGTTTCGATAAACAGACAGATCCGGAAAAAAGTGGAAAATAAAATAAATGAACGTGGAGAGGCTGAAATAACACTGGGTGGGTTGGAAAACAAAATAAAATAGCAGGATAGACTGGGTTCTATAGCCTTGGATGGCAGCTCTTCGACCACAGGGAAAATATCTTGTCAGTCATGTATCGAAAGATATATGATCGCCTAAACGTATATTACGCATGGCACATATCTAACTGAATGTTGTCAGATCGAGCTAAACTCGAGAGACATGCTGGTTCTATTTTATGCCAGGTAGTCATTACACCACTGTCACTACTACTACTACTAATAATAATAATAATAATAATAGAAGAAGAAGATGAAGAAGAAGAAGAATGAAAGATGAAAAATACGTCAAGTGCTAGTATATCACCAAATCTAGGCCAAATGATGGAATCTACTTATTACGACAAAGGTAGCTAATAAAAAAAATAAAATCATGTGTGCAGTTTTCCTACCCCAAGAGACCACAACGTAAGTCCGAATAAGTATCTACATATTGCTAGAGGGCGGGAGGCCCTTTGGAACTTTACGATGACGGTAATCCCGATTTTAGTTGGTACACTGGAATCAATTACAAAACTTGCCCAATCAGCGTAGCTTAGAATACGCTGACTGTATCCCCTACAGAAAGGTAAGCCTCCACCAGAAAAGATGTCACCTTTCAGGTGAATGCTGTAATGTCTACATTTTTTTTTAAAAAGAAGCATACTGAACTGAACCATATCTATCTTATTTCGCAGTAAACCGTTGGGCAGGTTCATTAAGAGGTAAGATGAGACTTGAAGTAAGTGGGGTGTAATTCTACAGACGGGGACTGGGAATGCCATGAACAGAACACTTGAGTAATGAGAAAGTTCTGAAGGAAATGAAAAACTAATAGGATAATTATAAGTGAAATCAGAAAGAAAAAGGTGTTCGCATTATGAAGAAGGGCGGCTTGGAAAAAATGAATGCACACAGGGCGTATATTGAGAAGGGAAGTTAATGGAAACTTCAATTAACCCACTTTAATTGTTTCTCTGGACAGATGGCGGATTTATATTCAGAATTGTCCTTTTACTTGACTCAGTGATGACCAAGTTCAGGAGCTCGGTCTATCTTGTTACTTAATTGATAACTATTGATGTTAATTCGAACTTAACGCCAGAAACATTCTGCTTCTATTTTATGCCAGTACCTGTGACTGTATCCTTACTACTACTACTACTACTACTAATAATAATAATAATAATAATGTTTCTTGGGGAGGTAGGGATAATGGCCTGTACGCATTATGAAGAAAGACGGCTGGGAAATTACTACACACAGGACGTATATTGGGAAGGAAATGTAGAAGGAAATCGCCAGTAACTCACCTTAATTGTTTCCTTGGTTGAATGGCAGGCCCGAGACAAGGTGTATGGCAAAGCTTCATACTTATAGCTACAAGGGACATGAAATTATAGAGGGATATGATCGTCCATATCTTGAAGGGACAGGGTACATAAATAATAAATAAATAAATAATAATAATAATAATAATAATAATAATAATAATAATAATGCCGGGAACCTTTCCCTTTTGTTGTTCTTTTTTGTTTTTATTTATTTTTGATCGTCTATATGCGTTCAGATCCGAAAGAGGCAGAGAATTAGTTCAACTAGAAAAGTTTTACAAAAGGATAACAATTGTTCGTCAAAGATACTTGGAGACTACAGAAGATTGTATGTATCAAAGAACATGAAAGAAATAAGAAATCTTATTCAGTAATAAAGGAGTCCAACAAATTCAAAAGGGGATTTCAAGTGAAAATAAACCGTAATATTGCAGCGGTAAAGAACTTCAAAACGAAAGCAAATGCAATGGACCCAATGCAGAAACGACGGCAAGATAAGTCTCTTCATGGTCAATACTCTGGCCGTAGCAGATCCTCTGATGTAGACAAACTAGGCAACCTCTTACCTATCTGTAGTTACGTGGTGCAAGGTTAAAAGCTGAATCCTAAAGTTTTATTCTTGCTGCACAGGAAAAATGCTTGCTAACTAGAAATTACCAAACCCACATACTGAAATATTGTGTTCACCCGAAATGCAGATTCTGTAGTAAATACCCCAAAACAATTGACCATCTTGTATCAGGTTACACGGATTTAGTATTCACCGAATATAAAACTCCTTATGACAGAATAGGCCAATATCATCACTGGATAATATGCAGTATTTACGAGAGATAATCTGAAAGAAATTGATATGAACACCACCCAAACCCGGTCACAGACATAGGACCTGTTACAATGTTATGGGACTCTGCAATACACACAGGTAGAACATTGAAAATTATTCGTCCATACATATTTATCAAAGTCCACAAAAACAGAATGTGATTTCTGATGGATATGCCAGTTTCTGCAGATTGTAATGTATTTTGAAGATCTTCGACCAAGAAGGATCTTGAAGTGAAAATTAAAAAAGACGTGGAACGTGAGGACATCAATAATTTCAGTTGTGGTTACAGGTTTGATTGGAAAATGTCCTGATAGGCTCACCTGGTAGCCTATGCCTTATAGAAATTTTTTTAAAAATTGAGATTTTTCTATGTAAAATGTGTGTGATATACAAAATGTGGGTGAAATACATAATGTGTGTGATATACAAAATGAGTGTGATATACAAAAAGTGGGTGAAATTCAAAATGTATGTGATATACAAAATGAGTATGATATACAAAATGTGGGTGAATGACATAATGTGTGTGATATACAAAATGAGTGTAATATACAAAAAGTGGGTGAAATTCAAAATGTGTGTGATATACAAAATGAGTGTGATATACTAAATATGGATGAAATACAAAATGTGTGATATGCAAAATGTGGGTGAAATACAAAACGTGTAATATACAAAAAATGGGTTTGATATATTTAAAATATGGTTAGTGATTTTTTGTTTTATATATTTTTTAGAAAAATATTAAGTGGAATTTATCATGATTCCCTTTCTGGCCTTAAGTCTGGTTGGGACCCGGAAGGAAATGAGTATACAACAGAAATCAAGGGAAATAATAATAATAATAATAATAATAATAATAATAATAATAATAATAATAATAATAATAATAATAATAATGATCACGAGCATGTTTCCTATTCTTTGTTTAGTTATATTTATTCTTATTTGTGTTAATTATAAGGTTTATTTTCAGAATAATTGCAACATTTCATCTCCAATCGCAGAATATTTTTCCGTCCGAAATTTTAAGACTTTGCAGGTTTCAGGTTTGTTTGCTATGTATTTATTTTTTATTTTTGCCATGCAAGTAACTCGTCCCGGAATTAATTTTCAATCATTTGTGGCACTTGTAAACAATTTATATTTCTCCCCGCCATTGTCAATATTATTAGTATGAATTATTCTTTAATTTTTATATATTTTGTTTTAGTTATTTTGTTGATGGTGCGCGTGCTATCAAACTGTTTCTATAACTCCCACTTGTGTTCTTTAAGAGATTTTCGATCGGTCGTTTTATTAGGTTTCCCCATGCTGCATGCAACGCAGTACAAACGCATTGTCGCTTTTGATTGGGTATTTATTCTAACCGGAATCCAAATGGATCAAATCATGGAATAGTTGGTTAGTTAATTCGTTTTTATGTCTTGCCAACAATTTGCCGGTTATTTAAAACCAATAAATATGATTAGATCGCAAAACTTTTTTTTTTAGATAATAATGCTTTCCTGGTACAAGTATTATTAATTATATTGAACGGGGGTGAGAAGAAGTGAATTCATAGCTTACATAATAATGCTTTCCTCGTACAAGTATTATTAATTATATTTTAACCGGGGTGAGAAGAAGTGAATTCATAGCTTACATAATAATGCTTTCCTGGTACAAGTATTATTAATTATATTGAACCGGGGTGAGAAGAAGTGAATTCATAGCTTACATAATAATCTTTCCTGATACAAATATTATTAATTATATTGAACCGGGGTGAGAAGAAGTGAATTCATAGCTTACATAATAATGCTTTCCTGGTACAAGTATTATTAATTATATTGAACCGGGGTGAGAAGAAGTGAATTCATAGCTTACATAATAATCTTTCCTGATACAAATATTATTAATTATATTGAACCGGGGTGAGAAGAAGTGAATTCATAGCTTACATAATAATGCTTTCCTGGTACAAGTATTATTAATTATGTTGAACCGGGGTGAGAAGAAGTGAATTCATAGCTTACATAATAATCTTTCCTGATAAAAATATTATTAATTATATTGAACCGGGGTGAGAAGAAATGAATTCATAGCTTACATAATAATGCTTTCCTGGTACAAGTATTATTAATTATATTGAACCGGGGTGAGAAGAAGTGAATTCATAGCTTACATAATAATCTTTCCTGATACAAATATTATTAATTATATTGAACCGCGGTGAGAAGAAATGAATTCATAGCTTACATAATAATGCTTTCCTGGTACAAGTATTATTAATTATATTGGACCGGGGTGAGAAGAAGTGAATTCATAGCTTACATAATAATCTTTCCTGATACAAATATTATTAATTATATTGAACCGCGGTGAGAAGAAATGAATTCATAGCTTACATAATAATGCTTTCCCTGTACAAGTATTATTAATTATATTGAACCGGGGTGAGAAGAAGTGAATTCATAGCTTACATAATAATCTTTCCTGATACAAATATTATTAATTATATTGAACCGCGGTGAGAAGAAATGAATTCATAGCTTACATAATAATGCTTTCCTGGTACAAGTATTATTAATTATATTGAACCGGGGTGAGAAGAAGTGAATTCATAGCTTACATAATAATGCTTTCCTGGTACAAGTTTTATTAATTATATTTTAACCGGGGTGAGAAGAAGTGAATTCATAGCTTACATAATAATCTTTCCTGATACAAATATTATTAATTATATTGAACCGGGGTGAGAAGAAGTGAATTCATAGCTTACATAATAATCTTTCCTGATACACATATTATTAATTATATTGAACCGGGGTGAGAAGAAGTGAATTCATAGCTTACATAATAATGCTTTCCTGGTACAAGTATTATTAATTATATTGAACCGGGGTGAGAAGAAGTGAATTCATAGCTTACATAATAATGCTTTCCTGGTACAAGTATTATTAATTATATTGAACCGGGGTGAGAAGAAATGAATTCATAGCTTACATAATAATGCTTTCCTGATACACATATTATTAATTATATTGAACCGGGGTGAGAAGAAGTGAATTCATACCTTACATAATAATCTTTCCTGATACACATATTATTAATTATATTGAACCGGTGTGAGAAGAAGTGAATTCATAGCTTACATAATAATGCTTTCCTGGTACAAATATTATTAATTATATTGAACCGGGCTGAGAAGAAATGAATTCATAGCTTACATAATAATGCTTTCCTAGTACAAGTATTATTACTTATATTGAACCGGGGTGAGAAGAAGTGAATTCATAGCTTACATAATAATGCTTTCCTGGTAAAAGTATTATTAATTATATTGAACCAGGGTGAGAAGAAGTGAATTCATAGCTTACATAATAATGCTTTCCTGGTACAAATATTATTAATTATATTGAACCGGGGTGAGAAGTGAATTCATAGCTTACATAATAATGCTTTCCTGGTACAAGTATTATTACTTATATTGAACCGGGGTGAGAAGAAGTGAATTCATAGCTTACATAATAATGCTTTCCTGGTACAAGTATTATTAATTATATTGAACCGGGCTGAGAAGAAGTGAATTCATAGCTTACATAATAATGCTTTCCTGGTACAAATATTATTAATTATATTGAACTGGGGATGAGATTAAATGGATTCATAACTTACAGCTGGAATATGGGGGAAATATAGTGATTCGATTCCTTGGACGTTTTATGCTGAGAGTTAGCTATGAAGGTATGAGATGGTTTAACTAGAGAGTGAAGTTCATTTGAATGTTTTTTCTTGGAAATAAAGATAGAGAAGTGACTGGATTGTGACGCTGCGTCCGCGGAAAATAGGCTAAAGTCTGGAAAACAAATCATTCCATCGACACAACGATTATACACCACACCAAAGATCGTAAGTCTAAACTGGACTCCTGAAGACCAGGCATGGCAGCAATATTCTCTTTTCTAATATGACTCTTATAAAGGGAAATGGATTAAGGTAACTGGTGTAGAATGATCCAACCATTTCCCCATCAATAAACCATTTTTGGTTTAATATGAATCTTATAATGGCAAGAGGAATCAAGTATTTGATGTAGAATTGTCTGAACATTTTCCCATCAATAATCCATTTTTGCTTTTAATATGACTCTTATAATGACAGAAGGATCAAGTATTTGATGTAGAATGATCTGAACATTTTCGCATCAATACTCTATTTTTGTTTTAATATGAATCTTATAAAGACAGTAGAAATCAGGTATTTGATGAAGAATCATTTGAACATTTTCCATCAATCGTCTATTGTTGGTTTAATATGACTTTTATAATGCCAGAAGGAATCAGGTATTTGATGAGGAATGGTCTGAACATTTTCCCATTAATACTCCGTTTTTGGTTTAATATGAATCTTATAATGGCAGAAGGAATCAATATTTGATGTAGAATGATCTGAAAATTGTCTCATCAATACTCCATTATTTGTTTAATATGAATCTTATAATGGCTGAAGGGATCAAATATTTGATGAAGCATGATTGGAACATTTACCCATCAATATTCTATTTATGGCTACTATGACAGAAGGAATCGGGTATTTGATGAAGAATGATCTGAATATTTTCCATCAATACCCCATTTCTGTTTTAATATGACTCTTATGACAGGAGGAATAAAGTATTTGATGAAACGTGATCTGAACCTTTTCCAATCAATATTCCATTTTTGGTTTGATATGACACTTATAATGCCAGAAGATATCGGGTATTTCATGTAGAATGATCCGACCACTTTCCCATCAATACTCCATTTTTGGTTTAATATGAATCTTATAATGACACAAGAATTCAGTTATTTGATGAAGCATCACCTGAACATTAATCAATAATCCATTTTTGGTTTAACATGATTTTTATAATGCCAGAAGGTATCAGGTATTTGATGTAGAATGATCCAACCACTTGCCCATCAATACTACATTTTTTGGTTTAATATGACTCTTACAATGACAGAACGATTTAGGTAATTGAGGTAGAATGTGTCGACCATTTCTCAAGCATCTTTTGTATGCATGTGTTCTACTTGAGGTCATGAAGGACCCGATAGACGTTCTAAGTATGAAGTCTCAATGAGATTCCAACCGTTCACGTTGACGAAGGAAATCTTATGATCAGATCAATGATGATGAATGGTAGGGTTGATTTCCTTTAGCAGCATCACAACGCCTCTATGTGTTATTTAATGCTATAATATATCTATTTTGAACACAATTTTATTGTTTTAACCATATATATTCTTTAGATAGGTATTGTTGGTAATTTGTTTACATAAAAATGTATATTTAAACTTTCATAGTGTTTTGCTTTTATTGTGGATTTCTCTGTTTGTCCATAGCTGGGACCCCTAACAGGTGCTACCATCCCGGGTCAGGGTGGATCTGGGAACAACAGCAATTAAGAAGTGGTTCCAGCCTCCTCAAAACCACCAATCTCTCGATTGGAGACCTTGCTGCCGGATGTAGTTTATCGTCATGCCTAGCATATGATGATGAAAGGATACTAGCTTGTTTTTAGAGATATTTCTTTCCTTCTCTCTTTCTTTCTTCTTTCTTTCTTTCTTTCTTTCTTGTTTGCTTTTTGCTTGCTTTCTTGATTAGCTTTTACCTTGATTTCTTTCTTTGTTGATTACCTCTTACCGCACTTTTTTCTTTCTTTCTTTCTTGATTAGCTTTTACCTCGGTTTCTTTATTTATTTTTTATTTCTTTCCTGATTATCTCTTACCCAGCTTTCTTTCTTTTCTTCTTTCTTTCTTTTATTATTATTTATTACCTCACTTTCTTTCGTTTTTACTTATCTTTTACCTCGCATTCTTTCTTTCCTTCTTTCTTTCTTTCTTTCTTTCTTACTTTCTAGCTTGCTTTGTTATTTCTTGATTGTCTTTTACTTCGATTTATTTCTTTTTTGCTTTCTTTCTTTTAAGATTATATCGCATCTCACTTTCTTTCTTTCTTTCTTTCTTGATTATCTCCTACCTTCCTTTCTTTCATTCTTTCTTTCTTTCTTACTTTTTTAATTATCTTTTACCTCGGATTCTTTCTTTTTTTCTTTCTTTCTTTCTTTCTTGCTTTCTTTATTATATATCATCTCGCTTACTTTCTTTTTTTCTTTCTTTCTTTCTTTCTTTCTTAATTTTCTCTTTCTTTTTTCCATTCCACATTTTATTACTTATCTCCTACCTTGCTTTCAAATGTATTTTCTCACTTTTAAATATTTTCTTTCTTTCTTTCTTTCTTTCCGTTTTAACTGACTTCTTTCTCTTTTCAATGCTTCCTCTCTCTCTCTCTCCTCTCTCTCTCTCTATCTATCTATCTATCTCTCTCTCTCTTTCTCTCTCTCTCTCTCTCTCTCTCTCCCCCCCTTTATTTATATCACGATTTTTTTTCGATCACGGGCTGTCTGCTTGTAATCATCTTTGTCAACCAGGAAAGGAACATACTGGAATATGTTCCTTTCGCGTTTTGCCCGTTCTTTACATCAGAGACCAAAGCTCCCAGAAGAATTCTTCCAATAAAGTCACAAATATGATTGAGGCAAAAATTCATGAGACAAACCCAAGCTAGTACAATCTTATTAACATTCCCCATCTTGATATTTGTGGACAAAAATAAAACGTGGTTAAAAATGGCGACGTGCTGGAACTGTTGAAAGGCGAACCGTTCCAACGTAACTAATCATAGGTTGTCTTTGTCCGACTGAGATACAACCTGTCGTCGTCCTGCGGTCAGAAGTAACGTAAGCTACAAAAGTCATACGTATTGTAATTTTATTACTTTTATGTCGTCACAAAAGAAGGGAACAATAAAATCCATTCAGAACAGCTGCCATTGCTTTGAATGCAGTGTTCTCTTCTACGAACAGATATTGTTCCGGCATTTTGTCAGCAAGCATTAGACTGAACTTAGAGCAAAAGTTTCCAATCATAATGCGAAAATAACTCATATAAATTCTTTCAAATAATTCGAAAAAAAAATGTCTGCAACGGAGGCAGGAGGAAATGTCTGAATTAGAAAAAAAAAGTTAATATATGAAAAACAAATTAGATCGCTTTCTATGTGTGCAGTTGTAAGCGTCTTGATTTCACAAATCAACGTCATTGAGTTCATGTGTTTTCAAATCTTAAATACTTTTAAAATAAAGCCTCATTAGCGCAGCGTATTGCCCGATCCATTCTACGGACTTTTTCAAATATACAAATATAATTTTATGGGGAGAATTTTATCATCCTTAAAAGTTTTTCACACGATTAATCCACCTATTGTTGGTAATTTTGATGTTAACACAACATTTTAGCTAATCTACTCTGTGGCTTTTAAAATACACGATATGTATGGAAACAGTGGGTATCATTTCAGGTATTCACATTATTACACGCATTTTCATTTATTTATTAAATAATTATCAATATTCATCCAATACAAGGCTAGTCCTGGTTATGACGATAAACTATATTAGGAAACCAAGGCCTCTGACCGGGAGACTGGAGGGTATGAGGAGCGTGGAATCATCTCTTAACTGCTGTTGTTCCTAGGTCCGCCCTGACACGGGGTGGTAGCACCTATCGGGGTTCAAACAACGAACACTCAAAAAGAAAATAAAACACAGCGAAAGTATAAAAAAACATTTTTATAGTCAAAATGCTATGAATACATTTTCATATAAAAATGGCCAACAATAACTGTTTATAGTAAAAATTACAGACAATACATTTTATAACAAAATGACGAACAATACATTTTATAGCAAAATCACCAGCAATACAATTTATTGCACAATTACCAGCAATACATTTTATAGCAAAATGGCCAACAATACATTTTATAAGAAAATGGCAAACAATACATTTTATAGCAAAATGACCAGCAATACCATTTATAGCAAAATGGCAAACAATATATTTTATAGCAAAATGACCAGCAATACATTTTATAGCAAAATGGCCAACAATACATTTTATAGCAAAATGACGAACAGTACATTTTATAGCAAAATGACGAACAATACATTTTACAGCAAAATGACGAACAATACATTTTATAGCAAAATCACCAGCAATACAATTTATTGCACAATTACCAGCAATACATTTTATAGCAAAATGGCCAACAATACATTTTATAAGAAAATGGCAAACAATACATTTTATAGCAAAATGACCAGCAATACATTTTATAGCAAAATGACGAACAATACATTTTATAGCAAAATGGCCAACAATACATTTTATAGCAAAATGGCCAACAATACATTTTATAGCAAAATGGCCAACAATACATTTTATAGCAAAATGGCCAACAATACATTTTATAGCAAAATGACGAACAATACATTTTATAGCAAAATGGCCAACAATAAATTTAATAGCAAAATGACGAACAATGCATTTTATAGCAAAATGGCCAACAATACATTTTATAGCAAAATGACCAACAATACATTTTATAGCAAAATGACCAACAATACATTTTATAGCAAAATGGCCAACAATACATTTTATAGCAAAATGACCAACAATACATTTTATAGCAAAATGGCCAACAATACATTTTATAGCAAAATGACGAACAATACATTTTATAGCAAAATGGCCAACAATACATTTTGTAGCAAAATGACCAACAATACATTTTATAGCAAAATGGCCAACAATACATTTTATAGCAAAATGACCAACAATACATTTTATAGCAAAATGGCCAACAATACATTTTATAGCAAAATGGCCAACAATACATTTTATAGCAAAATGGCCAACAATACATTTTATAGCAAAATGACGAACAATACATTTTATAGCAAAATGGCCAACAATACTTTTTATAGCAAATTGACGAACAGTACATTTTATAGCAAAATGGCCAACAATACATTTTATAGCAAAATGACGAACAATACATTTTATAGCAAAATGGCCAACAATACATTTTATAGCAAAATGACGAACAATACATTTTATAGCAAAATGGCCAACAATACATTTTATAGCAAAATGGCCAACAATACATTTTATAGCAAAATGACGAAAAATACATTTTATAGCAAAATGGCCAACAATACATTTTATAGCAAAATGACGAACAATACATTTTATAGCAAAATGACGAACAATACATTTTATAGCAAAATCACCAGCAATACAATTTATTGCACAATTACCAGCAATACATTTTATAGCAAAATGGCCAACAATACATTTTATAAGAAAATGGCCAACAATACATTTTATAGCAAAATGACCAGCAATACCATTTATAGCAAAATGGCAAACAATACATTTTATAGCAAAATGACGAACAATAGATTTTATAGCAAAAAGGCCAACAATATATTTTATAGCAAAATGGCCAACAATACATTTTATAGCAAAATGACGAACAATATATTTTATAGCAAAATGACCAGCAATACATTTTATAGCAAAATGACCAACAATACATTTTATAGCAAAATGGCCAACAATACATTTTATAGCAAAATCACCAGCAATACAATTTATTGCACAATTACCAGCAATACATTTTATAGCAAAATGGCCAACAATACATTTTATAAGAAAATGGCCAACAATACATTTTATAGCTTTATGACCAGCAATACCATTTATAGCAAAATGGCAAACAATATATTTTATAGCAAAATGACCAGCAATACATTTTATAGCAAAATGGCCAACAATACATTTCATAGCAAAATGACGAACAATACATTTTATAGCAAAATGACGAACAATACATTTTATAGCAAAATGGCCAACAATATATTTTATAGCAAAATGGCCAACAATACATTTTATAGCAAAATGACTAGCAATACAATTTATAGCAAAATGACTAGCCATACAATTTATAGCAAAATGACTAGCCATACAATTTATAGCAAAATGACCAGCAATACAATTTATAGCAAAATGGCCAACAATATATTTTTCTGTAGTTGAAGGCATGCAATTTCACTCAAAATATATTTACCTGAATCCAACAAATTGTCTTCAAAATATTTCGATTTCGGGATTAAATTTCCATTAATTTGTTGATTTTACTCTTTTTGTTTTCCTTTAAAACACGTTTCTGCTCGCTAGGTAGGTTCTCCTCTGTTAATCTTTCCTTCAATATATCTTGTGAGTGCCGCATTTTCTAAGCGTTCTTTCCTCTGTATGTGCCTTAGAAGATAACGGGTTATTTCTTTTCTTATTCCTTCCCTTGTTTTAGATTTTATCTCTTTATTATGATTGCATGTGATCTCTTTTTCTCCGTGCTCTTCCCTGTTACATTTGTATACAATATATCCGTTTTCACTTCAATAACTTTGACGTTTACATCTAGAAATATATTCAAAATCAATAAAGCCATGTATACGGCCTCTATCGATCTCAACGGACTATGGATCAACGCCCAAAGAGTTGTGCCTCAGCTACAGGCGGGGCGCAGAATCTGTTATGACTGTACAAGTCCGCACGGGAATTACTGTCTCGATTACAGCGAATGCATATGAAGACTCTCTCCCCCGAGTTCACCTTGTTGTTTTCTTTTCATCGAACATGCTCCTCTCAGGTGGCAAGCCTCATTTTCTCCTCTCCTCATTTCAGGCTTCGGTGTAAATCGCGTCTCCATCGTGAGAGATCATTGCAGACGTCTTCCTACCGCTTGATATCCATGTATATCACTCTCATTCCTTCTTACCAATGGCTAGTTCCATTTACATAGACTATCGGAACACGGTGTACACGTCCACCCAGCGAAGCCAGTGCTGTTGAAGAGAAAGGCTGCGTCATGGGTAAGCCGGTTGTACCAATTAATGCCTAGAATGCGTATCAGACAGCGAAACATGTCGGGAATGTAAATACAATGAGAAACAAAATTACAAGAAAGCGGAATAAGAAACAGACAGAGTCTCCTAATGCTCCTTGGAATCTCCAGAAATTCTTGTAATTTTCACACTGTCAATCGCTGACGAACCATTTTCTTTCATTGCAGCATCCACGCGACAATATATTTTATAGCAAAATGGCCAGCAATACATTTTATAGCAAAATGGCCAACAATACATTTTATAAGAAAATGACCAACAATGCATTTTATAGCAAAATGAACAACAATACATTTTATGATGTTCTGCTTGTTAAAGGTCTTCAGTAACGTAGTTCACCTTTAATGTATTCTCGGCCAATTAGGAAACGTGGATAGGAAGATCAATACACTTCGAAATCCCTGAGTCATTAATGATATCTAAACAAACAAGAGACTGTAATCTTCCATGTGCCCTGTCCCTTCAGGACGTTGGCAATCATAGCACTCCACAAATTTCATTTTTTGTAGCTATTAATAAATTTTGTCTTTTTGCTATCTCTCCCAAACCTCGCTCCGCCGCCCATCCACTCAAGTTCCCCAGGTTGGGTATACGTTGCTTTTCTCTGTCTCTTGAGTATCAAATTTGCCGAGCATTCTTTCCTCATTATGTGCTCTAGGAGTTTCAACTATCTATTCCTGATGTTAAGTATCAGTTTCCATTCTCTCTATAACTTTGCACACATTTTCAGTCCATGGTATCCTCAGCATCTTTCTGTAGAACCACATCTCTGTTGCTTCAAGCCTCTTCTTCATTTTTGTCCAGCATTCACCGCCGTATAGGAAAACTGATATTACATAACGGTTCACAATTCTTTTCTGTGTCTCCAAAGAAATGTTTCTGTTTCTTAATACTCTGCTTAAGTTTTGGAAGGCGTCTTTCGCTATCCCAATGT
>OZ038515.1:967500-1002500 GCA_964036315.1 Acanthosepion esculentum | reverse complement strand
ATGACTGTGTTAGATATTGAAATGTTCAATTTCAAACTGCCTGCCGTATCCACGCGAGATCACAACACATTGATAATCGACATAACTTCTGTTTGAAAGAAAGTAGTTGCATTCGGTTGTCAAATTCTACGAATTTTAAGAGATTCTGGGTAACCTAAAACTATTGAAGAGCACAAAAGTCACGACTGTGCCCACCATTGCTGGAGTGCGTGGAACGTTCCGGAAAGGCTTGGCGCAATTCGTGTTCATATCAATGATCGCGTCACAAACACCCGAAATATAAAAGACAAATAATTGTAATAATACTAAAAAGAAACTCTACAGCCTGTATTGCAAGGAAAGACACAAAATATTCGCCGTTCTTAATGTACAAAACAAACAACTCTTATTAAATATATTTCACTACCGGTGACGGTATTTGAAATAAAATATTTAATATGCTTATAAAATAAAAATGGTGCTTATAAATATGTGGCACATTATTTAACAATACAATCGAACTCTATGAAAACGTTTTGCGCATGACGTTTCTTATACGAATTTGAATTCTAGCGTTCCGAAAAATGATTGTATATAGCCCCCCCCCCCCAAATCTTATCTATCAAAGTTGTAACATCCAGTTGTTGCTAAAGTTTGAGATTCTTTAAGTTAACCTTGGACCATTTATCCGAAATTTCGAGCTAAAAGTGCATCTCATTTGAAATTTCGAAAAAAAGAGTAAAAATGAAATGAACAGACTTTGTCGGTTGAATTTAACAAATATACATATATATATATATATATATATATATATATATATATATATATATATATATATATATACTAATAAAGAAATAGAACAGATAGATTAAGAATCCACCGTTCTTAGCATTCACTTTTTTTTTTAAAGTGCTCGATACAATTTAGTGCAAAATATTATATTTTTATAAAATATAAAACACAAAAAAATCTATGTTCCATCATCAGGTGATCAAATCTAATATGATATGTAACTTAATGCATGTAGGTATGTATCTATATCTATCTATATATATATATATATATATATCCGATGCTGTCAGAACGAAAGTAACATATAAAATGTATAAATACTAACTGTTAACTCGAAATTCTTTTTACCTACTAAAGTGTAATATTATCCCCTATCGCTATTTTCCCTCCCCTACCTCTCAAACTTAGGACGCTAGGTGGTTGACCTACCCAAACTTTGACCGATGCTTATCATCGGAAGAATGTCCACACTCCATTCAACATTAACTACCCGACCCACCCAACAACAAACTGCTGTCAACAACAACTATTGTTTTCACTTAGATACTCTAGGTATATTTTGTTAAGTACATTTTTCTTCTCAAAAAACGGAAAAAGGAAGTGACGTTTTACATCCGGGCTTGCCTACAAACAGGATCGTTCATAATCATTTCCGACCCTCACCCGTAGATGTGCAGTTAAAATTCCCTGAAACCAAGTTGCATCTTTGTTGTGAGTAAAATGGTTTTGTCTATATGATAAAATTATAATATATATATATATATATATATATATATATATATATATATATATATATATATATATATATATATATATATATATATATAGTTGGATTGATGTAAGTTTGTGACCCTGGGTTTCATGCTATTTGCGAGATACGTTCCTGCGTACGTCAGTGAGTGAACGTGTGTGTATGTATATATGAGTAAATATGAGTGGCGTTCCGACGTCAATTTTTCATCACACTACCATAAAAACACCGATATACGCAACCGTATATAAATCCAAAATTTTAAAATTAATCAGTCTGACGATTAATTTAAAATTTAAAACACAGGGTCACAAACTCACATCAATCCAACTAAATATGTTAGCGCCTATCACTGATATTGTGCTCTTTCCAATAAGAACCGCAAACATATAATATATAAATAATATATATAGAAATTGCGTATATATATATATATATATATATATATATATATATATATATATATATATATACACACACACACATTTTAAATATATATGTGTTGTCTGTGCGTGCGTGCGTGTGTGTACACTGTGTATTTGGGCAGCAATCCCTCTTTTATACAAGTTTCATTAAAGACGACTTATTTATGGCGATGACATTGAGGTAATGTTGAAAGTACTCGGGAAAAATGAATATGCAGCAACATGGTAATTTTCTGTCTTCCTTTAATAAGAACGCTAAGAAACTTGTATGTAATTACGAGAGGATCCTATTAGAAATAATTAGACAAAACTTGTGTAAAATATTTAATGAGACATATATACATATATATATATATATATATATATATATATATATATATATATATATATATATATTACAATTTTATCATATAGACAAAAAATCATTTTACTCAAAACAAAGATGCAACTTGGTTTCAGTGCATCTCACCCGTAGATGTGCCGTTAAAATGCACTGAAACCAAGTTGCATCTTTGTAGTGAGTAAAATGGTTTTGTCTATATGATAAAATTATAATAAATAAATAATTATCGCTCTACTATCTGTATCGAGCTCTTTTTTTAATTAACGCTGCGAACGTTGGAATTTATATATTACTTTCGTTCTCATCGCATCGGATATATATATATATATATATATATATATATATATATATATATATATATATATATATATATAGTCTTAAAGTGTGCTATATTTATGGGGTAAAGTGCTCAATATCAGAGATAGAGCGTGTGTAAATATAAAAGTGGACATGGAAGTCAGCACTTAGAGGCGACAGTCTGTTTCATGCTAGTGCAATCGTCAGGCGACTCTCTCTCTCTCTCTCTCTCTCTCTCTCTCTATATATATATATATATATATATATATATATATATATATATATATATATATATATATATATATATATATCAAGTATGTGGTGCAGTTCAATTTACATTACAATGAATCATTCATACAGAAAACAGATATAGATGTTAATTAACTTCTATATCTGTTTTCTGTATGAATGATTCATTGTAATATATATATATATATATATATATGGAATAACTATATAATTTTTTTTTATATTAAGAACAATTTTAGAGCTGTATGACTAAGTGAAAAAGTTTTCATCCTTTAACAAATCGAACAACGACTGATGCGACTGCACATGCGCACAAACAAGATATTTTTGGGAATTTTAATTTTTTTTTATATGCGCTTTAGGTATAAAATCAAGCCGATTTAATTTATATTTTTTCTTCTTGTTTCCAAAATCTTTCATATTAAATATCACACACTATGACAACAAAAGATCTGCGAAGAATGATGAATTGTTGGAAGAATCTGAACGCAAATTTACTGGGGATGAACTAGCGATTAATAGCATTTTTTATGTCAAAATTGTGTTCAGTCTCGTTACTGTGAGCCACTAAATCGTTTAATGTGTTGTTTGTTAAAATGTCTTTTTTGTGTTCATGTAATATTTTATTTAAACTTCTTGAGGATCCTCCAATATATTCCTTTTAGCATATATATATATATATATATATATATATATATATATATATATATATATATATATATATATATATATATATATATATGAAGAAATATAGTCTTAAAGTGTGCTATATTTATGGTATAAAGTGCTCAATATCAGAGATAGAGCGTGTGTAAATATAAAAGTGAACATAGAAGTCAACACTTAGAGGCGACAGTCTGTTTCATGCTAGATGCAATCGTCAGGCAACTTGCCTGACGATTGCATCTAGCATGAAACAGACTGTCGCCTCTAAGTGTTGACTTCTATGTTCACTTTTATATTTATATATATATATATATATATTTATATAACGTAAATCATTCATACGAAAAACAAATAATGAAGCTAATTATATGTCAAGAATCACTCTCGCAAACAAGTGATTCTTGCCATATAATTAGCTTCATTATTTGTGTTTCGTATGAATGATTTACGTTATATAAATTGAACACGCACTACATAATTGATATATATATATATATATATATATATATATATATATATATATATATATATATATATATACATTTCAATATAGATATTTAGTGTTAACTCATATATTTTATTAGTTAATTGATAATTTAAGTTAATTCATATACATCATATCCTCGTCGTAAGAAGCATTGTATATTTTATTTCCTTTTTTTACGTTCCGAGCTATTTTCATATTGGCATGATTATAGTAAGATTTAATCAAAAGATCAACTTGATTCAGAGTTAAGAACATGACCAGATTCGAATGAGTCGGGCCCCATACATGACATCTATATGAGGTTCTAGATCTGACACGACCATTTAAGAACATGGCCAATTTGGGTCTAGATCAACTCCAAGCGGTGACAGTATGTTTCATGCATGGTGTTGATTTCAGTGTTCATTATATATATATATATATATATATATATATATATATATATATATATATATATATATATATATATATCAATTATGTGGTGCAGGTTCAATTTACATTACGCGAATCATTCATACGAAAAGCAGATAATGAAGTTAATGATATAAATGGCAAGAATCACTCTCGCAAACAATTTTTAATAATAAAATACATTAACCTCGAATGCGTTAAAGAATGGTATGATCCTTGTTTATAAATTCCGGTTTTATAAGATCTTTTTTTACTACTAGCTTTCAATTGTTTCATACAATCATCTTCAGGTAGGGAAATAGGTAAGATTTTTACATCCAGTGTAATCCGAAAGATGTTTTTTAGAAATGTGATATTCTTAACTGTAAGAAATACTTTTGGAGCGTGCAGTCACGACGCTGAGGTTGAATTTTTTAAAATTTTAAAATTGTGCGTTTATAAACAAGGATCATACCATTCATTAACGGATTCGACGTTAATGTACTTTATTGTTAAAAATTGTTTGCGAGAGTGATTCTTGCCATTTATATCATTAACTTCACTATCTGCTTTTCGTATGAATGATTCGCGTAATATATATATATATATATATATATATATATATATATATATATATATATATATATATATATATATACACTATCTTTAAACTTAAATCTTGACGTCATATATTTTTGAATTGGACATAGTCCGACAATTTATTTAAAAACATTTATAATATGTTTAATATGTTATTTGTTTAAATTTGATACGCTAGAGCAGATATGAATAGAAGAGATTCATGGAAGATTTAAGTTTAAAGATAGTAAAATCGACCTTGCTAACCAGAATCTTCTCTGGCCGAACGGTTAAGGCACATCACGCGAAATGATGGTTCCGTATAGGATACAGGTTCGATTTCTGTCGGAGAACTAAATTTTTCTATGAAAATTTCTCGGACATTCAGGCCGGTAAATGTTATTTAATACTGTTTATTATAAAACAGAGCATTTGCTTAAATACTTGTATCTATAAAAATAACGTTAAACATAATATATATAAAAATGTCTTTAAATAAATTGTCGGACTATGTCCAATTCAAAAATATATGACGTCATTTGTTTACATTTGATACGCTAGAGCAGATATGAATAGAAGAGATTCATGGAAGATTTAAGTTTAAAGATAGTAAAATCGACTTTGCTAACCAGACGCTTCTCTGTAGCCGAACGGTTAAGACACGTCACGCGAAATATATATATATATATATATAGAGAGAGAGAGAGCGAGAGACAGACAGACAGACAGACAGAAGATGATGTATGACAAATTGGCCAAAGTTTTCGGGCGATGCTTGTCGTCCTTTAAGACGTCATCGGACAAAACTGTTTACATTGATGCGACTACGCATGCGCACGACCGAGAAACACTGGGAATTTTCAATTAAAAAAAAATATTTTACATGTGTTTTCGGCATATAATCTAGTCAATTCCATTTGAATTCTTTTCCTTTTCCTTTTCGTTTCCATCATTTTTGTTATTAAATGTCACACATTGCGAAAACCAAGAATGATGAAACGTTGTGAGAAGCTCGACGAAAATTTACTGTGAATGAATGAACGAGCGATTAAAGCCCATTGTAAACATTTTCGTAAACATTTCGTGAATTGTTTTCTCTTTTAATTCAAAAAGCATTTTTATGTCAAAAGTGTGGCCAGTCTTGTTACGATGAGGAACTAATGCGTTTAATGTTTTGCTTTTTAAAATGTCTCTTTTGCGTTTATGTAATATTTTATTTCAATTTCTTGAGGTTTCTCCAATATATTCTTTCTCGCAATCTGTGCGGGTGATAGAGTAAATTGTTCCCTCACATTTCGCCTTGTTTTGTTCTGTATTGATTAGTATTTTAATGTTTTAGATGTTGTCGATATTTTAGGACTCGTTGGGTTTGCAAGGATCTGATTTTCTATTTAGGAATTTTTTATTAGCATATTGTTTTTCATTGAATATATGTGGGACAAATACAAGTATAAAATTTGTCACTTAGCTGATCGATCTTATATTCTCTACTCCGACTCCAGAGTTTCGTAGACGAACCTTTTAAATAACCGTTCGGTTTGTAATATTATACCCTTGAGAAAACTATGAATCCACCTCCTAGTGCGACTTGTATCACTAAATCATTATTGTCTCCCCAAAAATTGCAAATATATTTGGTTGGTTGATTTTGCTTAACTGCATATTATTAGTCTCTAAATGTGAATATTTCGTACGCAATTTGATAGCTTCAGTTACGTCTATGTTAAACGTAATTTTATATCTTCAACTACATATATTTTTTACATACCTTTATACTTACAGGGTTTTCTTAGTTATATAGTATGTAGATGATAAAATGTATTGTTGGTAATTCCATTACAAAAATGTATTGCTATTTTTTTTCTAAAAATGTTTTGCTGGAAGTTTTACTATACAAATCTTATTTAAACATTCCTAGTGTGCTGAATTTTATTTGGAGGTTCGCTCTTAGCCCATAGCTAGGACTCTAATATGTGCTATCACTCCAGGCCAGGGTGGGCCTTGGATCAACAGCACTTAAGTGGCGGTTTCTCACTCCTCAAAATCTTCAATCTCCTGATCAGAGGCCTTTCTGCCGGTTGTAGTTTATCGTCATACCAGGAATGTATACTGTTGGGAAAGATATGAATCCAATTTTCTCCTTCCAGCTATAGGGTAAATGGCAGGACTGCCTGGCCCCTATAGCTTTAGTTGGCAAACAGTCTAGAAGTACATTTGACTATTCAAAATATGAGGGGGTTGTTTGGAGACCTTGTGTCACAGCATATTCACCATTGTCTCTATATTCGGTTCTTCCGAAATGTGTAGTTGATTGTACACAAATCCTTCATCACTATAATCAAATCGTATGGGCGGATAGTCAGGCAAAAACGGCGGGAAGACTCCAGTATTAAAAACACAAAACACACATACACATATATATTTACAATGGAGGAAACAAATATTCGTACACGTACAATTTTTTAATTTATTGTATTTCCAACTAATGAATAAACATGCTTTTCATATAATTAACTCTACACAGATGCATAATAACTAAACATGCATAGAAAACAGAAAATAAATTGATTTAATAGAAATAAATCCCATTTATTTATTTTAATGAGCGAAAAAAGTAATTGTACAATACAAAAAAGAATATATAATCTTCATTTAATACTTTGTAGAATAACCATTATTCACTTCTGCAGCAACAAACCTCTTCTTGTAGTTCTCAATTAATGATTTGCAAATTTTATTTGGTATTTTGTTCCATTCTTCTTTGCATCTGGTCTTCAAATCCAGAAGGTTTGCTGGAGCTTTCGATTGGATTTGAAATTTTCAAATAACGCCACAGATTCTCGATTGGGTTTAAATCTGGGGACTGACTTGGTCATTTCAGGATATTGACCTTATTTTCAGCAAGCCATTTCTTCGTAGATTTTGCAGTTTTTCTTAGGATCATTATCTTGTTCGAAGATCAAATCAGGAGGAAGTTCAAGATTTTCAACCGAAATCCTCAAATTTGTTTCCAAAATATTTTGATATTCTGCAGCATTCATTCTACCATCTATTACTGATATCTTCTCAGTACCTTTTGCAGAAAAACATCCCCAAACCATTGACGCTGCTGCCACTACCAACCATTGTTGGAACTGTGTTCTTTTGTTTGAAGGCATCGGCATCATTCCTCCATACATGATTTCTAGAATTACATCAAAACAACTCAATTTTGGTTTCCCATACGGCCTTTCCTTACCCCTATTTTCACGAAGGAATTTCAACCTGGCATCTCTGTGTCATTTCAATATCAATAGAGTTTTCCGAGGGGAGCGGGAGTTTAGATTGTTCCTGTGTATTTCATTGCTTATTGTCCTTTTAGTGACACAGATTACTGGATGATAGCAAATCATCCTGAAACTCTTGACGAGTATCCATTGTATTTTAATTTGATGCATTAATTTCCTCGAAGATCTTGAAGAAGTCTTCCGTGGATCACTTATTCTTATTTTGTTTTCAAGAGTTTTTTTATATCTTGCAATGAATGAACTAATGGTAGTAATAATCAGTTTATCTGAGATTTTCCTGCAGTTTTTACTTTCATTCTAGTTATTAAAAATTAGTTCTTTTTGCGAATTTGTCAATTCTTTACCTCTTGCCATGATGATAACCTTCTTGCACGAATGCCAATTACAGAATGTTCTGTTCGTATTTTTTTAGGCTAAAAATAACTGCTGATAAAATTATTGGAACATTCTAGAATATTCTACTGAATAATGTACAGTATTAAAGCAATTTAAAAGTTTTAAAATCTGAAATTGGCATTGTACGAATATTTTTTTCGCCCATTAAAATGTATATATGGATTTATTTTTATTAAATCAATATTTTATGATTTCTATGCATATTTAGTTCTTATGCATCTGTGTTAATTATATGAAAAGCATGTTTATTCGTTATTTGGGAATAGAATAAAGTAAAATTTGTATGCGTATGAATATTTGCCCCCACCTAAACTGTATACATATCAGTTTAAATTTTATCTGTGGATACTCGTTTTTGGCTACGTGCTCCGTTTATACATCAAACAGTATGTTTATTTATATTTATTTCCTGGCCTGAAATTTGGAGAAATTTTATCAAAGAAAAACTTGCGCTCTTCGAAAGGAATCGGACCTCCATCTCTTAGGGTAGAGAGACCCACCGTTTATACGGTTTGGAATCAGTGGATACATCTATTTGGGTAGGCGGTCCGTTTATATATTAAACAATATTTGTTTTTATTTATATATTATTGTTATGGTCCAGGTTAGGACCAAGGAATAACAAAAATAACACAAGAGTAGAAATAACAAAGATATATGACACGGAATAATAATACAAGATGTGGAAGCTGTTAGTATGACTGTCAGTCTAGTGAACTACTATCGACTCGACTCGATTCGTCCCTCTCTCTTGAGAGGCGTAGTATACATAGTGTTAGGAAGAGTTCATTCTGAAGTTATAGGTAAGGATCCATAACAATTATATATATAAATAAATATACTGTTTAATACAGGGTGTCCATAAAGTTCGTGTGCACTTTAAAAAATTAATAACTTTATTTGTATTTGCGATAGAAATAATCTGTAAAAAAATGTTATAAAGTTTAATGTACCTAGTTTTAAGTATAGCGAAAATAACTAATGTGATTTCAGGCATTACTGTAAATCAGTTGGCAAATGTTTTCCGTGAACTGCAAAATCGTATTACCCTTGGTATTGCTAATGATGGAGGACATGTGGAAACTTAAATAAAATTTCAATAAAACCTTAAAAAATATAGATTTACTTCTTTCTAATCCGTATATATATATATATATATATATATATATATATATATATATATATATATATATATATATATATATATGACGAACTGTCTCATCGATTTTGATGAAGAGGATATGAGAACTTCACTTTTTATGTTTGTGCCATATGTGACACTTCAGTCTTGCATACAAGTCCACATATTGTGCAACAGTGAGGATCTCAGAACACAGCTGCAGGAATATTTGCTGATGCTTTTTGCCATTGTCTTTCGTCTCTTAGTTGATCAATGCGACTGATTTTGAAATTTCTGATACCACTTTGGCACAAATATCTCCAGTTATTTCTATCCAGGACAACTCGCTTGACATTAGGATGAGGCGCATTTACAGCTGAGAGGGTACTCTTTATCTTGTCTGAGCCAGTCGTCCAACAGTCGTTTGTCCGTTGTCAAGCCGGCTGTACCTGAGGACCTTAAGTCAGGTTGAGGCACATTGACAGCTGAGAGGTTACTCTTTAGCTTGTTTTTATACCTGAGCCACGGCCGTCCTATAGTTTTTTGTACACTGTCAAGCTGGCTATACATGAGGACCTTAAGTATTCTATTGTCACTCATCCTTGCAACATGGCCATATATTTATACTGAAATATCTTTTCATGGATACAAAATTTTATTAGATCTATAAAAAGGCATTCATAACACAAAGACTTCTTGCCTATCTCACACTCCGAACGCTTTCTAAGCTCTATACCAAACATTAAATCTCTTACGAAAAAAGACCTAAACAAAATGAACACAAAACGATCAGCTTTAAAAAAAGGACTCGTAACTGGAAAAACCGAACGAAAAAAGAATGTTAACAACAAATACTTTTTCACACCCAACCCAGTTCTACAAAATCAGAATCAACGTTAAGTTTAAGAAAGATAATGAGCCAATTGGAGTAAAGTGTCAGATTTAAATTTTTCCCACTTGTGACGAATGCAGCTATCGATTTTTTTTGCATGCTAGCATGCTAGTTAACATTCGTGTCAGTCAGCTGTTGGCTCTCACGCTGGCCAATAGAAACTTCCTGCCTATTCGTGGCAGCCAGCTATAGGCTCTCACTCTGGCCAGTAGAAAATGACCGCAAACTACATGAAAACTGCCGTAGACGCATTAAAAAATCGATTATTTCCACTATCGATGGGAGTTGGGATATGCAAAATCGGTCTTGGCCCTTCTGCTCTTGGAACATGTGCATGTAAATTTTAGTGCAAATCCGTCGAAAATTGCGGCCGTGCATTCGTTACACACACACACGCACACATCCTGCTTTTTATAGAAAGAGATATATATTTATACATATATGCACACAAGCATCTCTATATATAAATGCAGACAAACATATATATATATATATATATATATATATATATATATATAATTTAATTTAATACAAAATATATATATATATGTGTGTGTATAATTTAATGAAAGAGAGAGAGAGAGAGAGATAAAGAGAAAGAGTCAGAGATTTTAAATCGCAGGAAACCATTCTTATTTAAGGATCCTTTTTTTTTTGTAAATATTAAATTGTTAGAATGTCAGTTCGCAAAAAGCACCAAAAGTAAAATACAAATTTATTAATATAAATGTGGGGGGGGGCAAATCAAAACGTTGGGCAAAAAGAAAAAATGTTGGCAATGTAAAGGGATCCTAGTGAGTATAAAACTGACAGATTTTCTCAGATATCTCCTAAAAGACAGAAAGAGCGAACATAACGCTCCTGTCTACACAGAGACAGTTGATATAATGTAATAAAAAACGCTTTTAATATGCGTAAATGATGAATGGACCGAGCTCTGCACAGAACAGTAAACGAATTGTCCCTATATTTTGCCGCACACACTGGATTATCTTGTATATTGACAAATATATATATATATATATATATATATATATATATATATATATATATATATATATATATATATCATCCATATATGTCATATATATATATATGTATATGTCTTCCACAGACAGACTGTTTCGCTGTTTCACAACTCATCAGTGTGGCTAGACGTCCGAATTGGCGTCAGTCGGAACTTCTACGGCAGGGATGTTTATTTTTAGATTTAGATAAACACACAGTGACTGACAGTGTCTCAATTCCGCCGAAGAGTCATGCTATATTAGCTTTAATAGTCACTGTTTACAAATGCACCCCTCACACCGACAGAGCTCAACCGAAATTAATTTTTCAGGAGCCAATATTTTTGTCATCCACAGACAGACTGTTTCGCCGTTTCACAGCTCATCAGTGTGGCTATACGTCCGGTTGCCTCTAGCTAGGATCGAAACCCGACTGAATTGGCGTCAGTCGGAACTTCTACCACTAAGCCGTTGGCGCACGGCAGGGATGAAGGTGAATTTTAGCGTGTTTATTTTTAGATTTAGATAAACACACAGTGACTGACAGTGACTCAATTCTGCCGAAGAGTCATGCTTAGCTTTAATAGTCACTGTTTACAAATGCACCCCTCACACCCACAGAGCTCAACCGAAATTAATTTTTCAGGAGCCAATATATATATATATATATATAAAGAACAGTAATGAGGAAATATATGATAAAGTGGAAAAATTGTTGTTGCGACGTATTTTGGTCCTGAGGAACTCATCGAAATAAATTTGTTGGCGGTGGGACTGCATATGCACACCAGCGCGAGATGCTGGGAATTTTAATAAAAATTGGATTCTACTTAAGAGCACTTAGAAGTTCCAGCCCTCAATATTTACATGCAGAGGAGAAAGAAATTGAAAACACTTTCAAACTTCTTCAGTGCTCTGTTTATTTCAAATTCAATGCGAAACAAAATTTTCATAAAATATTTCAAACTAGAAACACACAGTGACTGACAAACCCATGACAAACCCATTGAATAAGAAATATATATTGTCCTACCAACTATCACATATCACATCTACATTTGGAAAGAATTTCTCTAAACTCAGCATAAAATTTGTTACTACTACATCTAAAACAATAAAAAAAAACAATAAAACAGTAAGGTAAAACTTGAAGGGGAATTTATTCGATCACCTGTAATAATAGTCAAAAAAATACATAAGCGAAACCTCAAGGAATCTAATTAAAGGTTATATGAACGCAAAAGGGACGTTTTACAAAACAATACATCAAATGCGTTGGTTTTCCACTGACTACAATTTTGACATAAAAAATGCTATTCTGATCAAAAACAATCCGCTAAGACGTAAATGTCTAGAGAGTAATTTGATCGCAAGGTCATCGGCAGTAAAATTTCGCATTGGCTTCTCTTACATGATCTTTTATTATCATAGAGTTGGGTATCTACTATCAAAAGTGATGGCAATATAAAGAAGAAGAAGAATCTAAATGAAATCAGCTCGAAAAAAACAACAAACCTTTTAATTAAAAATTAAACATTTCCAGCATCCTTCGTCCGTGCGCATGTGTAGTCGCACCAACAGGCCGATGAAGTCCTAAAGGAAAACATTTACACTTTGTCATACATTTTTGATATATATATATATATATATATATATATATATATATATATATATATATATATATATATATATATATATATATATATATATAAATCATCCACAGACAGACTGTTTTAGAGCTCATCAGTGTGGCTAGACATGCGGTTGTTTTAAGCCCGGATCAAAACCCGACCGATTTGGCATCAGTCAGAGATTCTGCCACCAAGCTATTTTCGTACGGCATATGCAAAGTGGAAATTTTAACGTTTTTACTATAGGACAGACGTCAGTGGCTAGGAGACCACGATTCTAGGTGAAGAGCATTTCATTGGCGGCAGTCACTGTTTATAAAATCACCCTTTCCTCTCCTACAGATTAATCGAATTATTTCGAGAGAGTAAATAGTCTTCAATAAATAGTCATATATATATATATATATATATATATATATATATATATATATATATATATATATATATACATATATATATATATATAATTATTTATTTAAAAATTATAACATAAATGTGTTATAAAATCACTACAAAAATAGCCATTTTGTTTCAACACCTTCGGTGTCTTATCAAGTGATAATGTTGAATGTAGAATAAATGGTTTTAAAACTTTCAAATTAATTAACGATCCTAGCTAGGGGTAAACGCTGTTACATAAGCTAGAATGACCAATCAAAATACAAGTATATGAGAATTCAAAAAATTTGACAACGAAGCAAGGTTATCATAGATATTAAAAGCTTTAAAGTTGGGGTTCTAGTAAAATAGAATATATCCTAACTAATAAGTATTAAATTATATGATAAAATTTGAAATTAAAATTAAAAGTAAAAAATTAGCCATTTAGAAATCTAAATCTAATCTCTATTAAGTTTAAGATTATAGAATTACTGAGGAGAAAATAAAAAATACATATGTTATTTAATTTATTTTTTCATTGAAATTACGTTAAAAAGGATGTTGATAGCTCCAGATAAAAATGTATACATTTTAACATGTTAATTCAACGAGTGTAACTATGATGATCACCTCTCACGTAAAACAATCCAAACACACTCAGGTTATAATACATAAGCGCCCAGACACACAAAAAACGGTATATATATATATATATATATATATATATATATATATATATATATATATATATATATATATATATATATATATATATGTAAATAAATGACAATAAGAAAACAGTAATTGCTGACGCGTTTCGTCCTAATGCGGACTTTTTCAAAGCAAGTAACGAAATGCTGTAAAAGAAACACAAAAATTCACATGCAACATCAAGAAACTACTAAAAAATGAAGACGTCTCCTGGCTAAAGCTTATTGAATACCACCCAAAGACACTTATATTATATGGATTACCAAAAACTCATAAACCGAATATACCAATGAGACCTATCATATCAGGGATAGGTAGCGCTCCACATAAAATAGCCCGCAAAGTAAGCAAAATTTTAACTCCACTCCTCGGCACCATTAGTCCAGCACACATATAAAAAAAATTCAGGCGACCTCCTAAATAAATTAAAAAACGTAGACATTAAAAACAAATATATGGCTAGTTTGGATATAAAATCTCTCTATACAAACGTCCCCATAGAAAAATGCTTAAATCTACTAGAAAAACACCTAACAAATGCAAAAATTAAATTACCCCTATCTACATACAAAATCATAAAAATATGCCAACTTATTACCAAGCAATGTTTCTTTACTTTTAATAACCAAAATTACAGACAGAAATTTGGTTTACCAATGGGATCTCCTCTCAGCGGCGTTCTTGCTTGTTTATTTTTAGAATTTCTGGAAAGTGACTTATTCAAAAATATTCTTCCTACAAACTCTTCATATTTCAGATACATAGACGACTCATTATTAATATTTCCCCAAAACACCAATTTAACCGATCTTCTCTCCAAACTTAACAACGTTGAACCTACTATAAACTTCACTTTCGAAACTGAAACAAATTACACTCTTCCTTTCCTGGACGTTTTGTTACATAGAAATAATAACGAACTTAATTTTGACGTTTACAGAAAAGCCACAAACAAAAATGATCTGATCAGTTTCTACTCAGGTCACTCTTCAAAAATTAAATCTGGAATCATTATCGGTTTCTATCTAAGAGCATTAAGAATCTGTAGTCCCCAATATTTACTTAAAGAAGAAACATACATAGAAAATACATTCAAAAACCTACAATACCCATATCATTTCATCCACAATGCAAGAAGAAAGGCATCCAAAATATACAATCGAAACAAAACTAATAACATCA
Organism: Acanthosepion esculentum; assembly: GCA_964036315.1. Lineage (NCBI taxonomy): Eukaryota > Metazoa > Mollusca > Cephalopoda > Sepiida > Sepiidae > Acanthosepion > Acanthosepion esculentum. Next base: position 986,935 of record OZ038515.1, on the reverse strand, counting down.
TCCGCAATAGTAAATTACATGAAAACAGATACATAATACTACCAACCAAGCGTGTATGTGTGCGTGCACGCGCGCGCGCGTGTGTGTGTGAGGGATGCTGGTAATTTCACGTTCAGACTGTCTTACCAAATCTGTAGAAACGATTTCGCATGAAACTTACCTTTGGAATCTATTTTTGGACGGACTGACAAATTTTCAGAATTACACCACAATAGATATATTCATATATTCCTTAAAAGTAAGTAGATATCAGGTTAAATTGGAATTCCCTGAAGGTTATGCGGATCGGCGGATATCTGAAGAAAGCCGGAAGGGAAAAGGGCCGAAACGTCACGATCATAACACCAAGATGAGGAAATTGGTCCGAATGGAAATAATTGACATAATGATAACTTCCGCATCCTAGAAATTGCGAGTAATTGTCTCTATTGAATACAATTCCAGGCATACATATTTCGAAGCCTTCCGTGCTTGTGTGAGATATGGTAGAATTTAACAAAGTGGCCGGGCCAATAAAAGACTCGAATTTGCCTTGAATTCCACCGTTGGTAGGTGAATCGCTAAATGTTTTGCATAGAAATGAACACAACAAAAAAGGTTGAAATGAAAGTGTATATCACCTAAAAGCCTATAACCTGGAAATCTCAGCATAAGAAAGCTTCTGCTGATTGCTTTTAAGGCAGACACCATTAGAGAACAAGTCTGAAGCCCAAGCTGGGATTATCCACATTTGTCTTTTGCAGTGGATGACGCCAAAAAATAACGTTTCACCACCGATTATATGAAGCAATATTTCTCACTGAAAAAAAAAAACAACAAAACAATCCCTAAAGGAAACCTACTTCTTTCTGACAGGATTTAAATTCTGCATGGATGTGCAAAACCTGAAAGAGAATCAGTGTTCTCAGTGAAATTCTATTATTTTGGCGTAAAATTGGATAAATTTAAAATGCGTTTATCTGGAATTTAAGATGAACGCTTTTCGGTGGATGAAAATGCGAGAAAATATAAACCAAAGAGGAACTCCCCTAGAGGAATCAATTATTTCTGTAGCTAAAATCACGACCATGCACAACCAGTCAAAATTATTTAAGAATAGATAGATAGATAGATAGATAGATAGATAGATAGATAGATAATTAGATAGATAGATAGATAGATAGATAGATTGGAATATATTGAAATAAGAGTACATCTGGCAGTGTTTCTTAACTCCGATTGACCTAACAAGATTTTCATTCAACCTCTAAATCAAAATGTGTAGCGTATGTCATATTAAATAGGTAAACTCAGACCTTAAATTCTACTCGGGTTTTCTTCCTCCACTTACGCCGCCATTACATGTTCATAATTTTGAAGCTTTCCGTCGCTTTTACTCTTTCTCCATCAGTCCAATATCTGTATATCTTGACTTTAACCTGGAGTCTTTTTTTCCGTTTATATTTGGTTAGCAGGTCTGAAAGATTGCAGGGTATTTTTATAGATTTCATGGAATAAAGATTATTACCTGTGGCATCTTAAGTGTTTGATATTCATTAATATATATATATATATATATATATATATATATATATATATATATATATATATATGTGTGTGTGTGTGTGTGTGTGTGTGTGTGTGTAAAATGTATATATATATATATATATATATATATATATATATGTAATATATGTAATATATATATATATATATATATATATATATATATATATATATATTTAAACTTTAACATATAATTAAATTGCTTAGACTGTTTAAACAAAAAAAAAATTACGAAATCTCAAAGCAAAGAAAAAACAACGCCTATTCCAATGGACGTCAATGACACTTTATTACAACTTCTTTTTCTTTTTTTTCTCTCTTTTTCTTTTTTCTTTTTTTCTTTTTATGCTTTTTGGTATATCCCCCTCCCATATCAAGATATAACTTCCATTAACAGATTTAAAGTGTCACTCTCTAGATTTCAGCGATAATTTAAATTTGAAACAATAGAAATGTTACATCTAACTCAATGCTGTCTCTCTACCCCCTACACTGCTCCCACTTGGTTAATTTCCTTATTATTGCCCGTCGTAAATGTGTAAATTTATTTTCATTTTTTCGTTTCAATATTTGGAAATAAATCTGATGATCCAGTGTCTTTTAAAAGGGCTGTGGTGAAATAATTTATTATATGGAACCTTAAAGTAATCTGTTTTTATTTAAAATATATGTATATATATATATATATTACTGAATATCAAACTCTTATATATATATATATATATATATATATATATATATATATATATATATATATATATATATAGTTGCATAATACACATTTTAGATGCGTCAAGGGTGGTCTTCAGTGATGTACTGTCCTTATCGTCGATTTCAGGATTTGCATCATATCAGTTTAAACAGCAACCCCGACTTGACCCCGGACGATTCAGGTCACCTACTTGAAAGCGTCGTTCTACTTACCTGGACACTGTAAAAATATAACAAACCGAATAACCAGGAATCCAACCGTACTTATTGAAATACGTCTGTCACCGCCAGTCAATGTAAAAAGGCTTTTCACGCCCGTCTCCTAATACACTGGTGTTTTTTATTTTTATTTTTTTTTACTTCCTCCGGTTTCGATTCGAGTTACTTCCCCTGGATTCTTAACTTGGTAGAATAGTCTCTTTCTTCTATAGTTTAACCTAAATATTTCATTCGCTTTAATTTGCTAAATTCCATAAAATTACTAACCCACTAACTAAACCTACACGCGTACCCAACCCAAATCTAACATATACATATACTTGCACATTTTTTCGCCCAAAATTAGTCTGACTTACCACTTGTAGAAGCGGGAAATCATTTCGCAAAAATTATACGCTATTCTTACTATCAGATAAATCGTTAAGTATACATTTACCTTATACGCTTAAGCAAACGAAATTCCATAAAAATTATTTTAGTTATACGTGCATGAACACTCGCACAAATACATAGATATGTACATACATACATATATATGTACATACATACATACATATGTACATACACGCACATGTACAGGCAAACATGCATTTATTTATCTATCCCCCATTGACATTAACTTACGTCTACGAAACCAGAGTTACCGGGTCGACAAATCAGGCATTGCAAAATTAAATCGTTCTATTTATTTGAAATTCTATCCCCACATCATGATCTACCGATTAAACAATAGAGAGAGAGGGGGGGAGAGCGACAGACAGACAAACAGAGATAGATAGATAGATAGATAGATAGATAGATAGATAGATAGATAGATAGTGAGTAGACAGAGATAAAAATATTGATAGATAATAAACAGACTTAGATATAAAGAAAGAAAGAAAGACTGAGATAGATAGATAGATAGATAGATAGATAGATAGATAGATAGATAGATAGTGTTGAGGGATCTCCCCTTTTTACACAAATGGACTCACCCAGGGTATATATATATACTACCGCCAGTGAATACCCAATAGTCGGTCGAGTAGTAGAAAAGAACGTTTGGACAAGGATACGGTGCAAGAGTCACAGTAACGAGCACGTAGACTCAGTAAGAAGTCACACAGCGATACGTCGATACCAAAGACTATATATATATTTTCCTACTAACCCGCATTCCTGCAACTACTAACCTGTATTACCAGTTTGTATTATTACGTTAATACATTCATTTCCTATATTCATTCTTGGCATTTGTTATTATTTGCTACCGGATTTCATCTCGGAATACACAACAGACAAATAGATAGATAGATAGATAGATAGATAGATAGATAGATAGATAGATAGATAGATAGATAGATATGAACATACTGGGATAAATGATGCAAGATTTTATTATATAAATCAAAGTTTTCACCATAAATTTTCCATAACCCAAAATGTTTATGTCTATATTTATTTGATAAATATTCAATTGGATCTTCATTTGATAAACTGTTTTTATGATAGATAGATAGATACAATAACTCATATGATATCTGCAGATGTGCAAGTAAAAGAAAAGACACAATGTTTAACAATTTTAAACACGATATCTTTTCTTTTCTCAAATCAATGTTTCTTCTTATTCATCTTTGTCAATTATGCAATATGTATGATAATGTGTGCTCTTTCCTCAATAAAGGAAGTAAAGACAGGTTAACAACTGTTAAGAAAAAAAGAATCGTGAATAGCTGGTAAGAAAGAAAGAAAGAAAGAAAGAAAGAAAGAAAGAAAGAAAGAAAGAAAGAAAGAAAGAAAGAAAGAAAGAAAGAAAGAAAGGTGAATAACTAGTATGTTAAAAAGGGTGAACAGCTGATAAGAAAGAAAAAAGAAAGAATATTGAACATCTGGTAAGAAAGAAAGAAAGAAAGAAAGAAAGAAAGAAAGAAAGAAAGAAAGAAAGAAGGTAATTAGCTGTTCAGTTAAAAAACGGGGAACAGCTGGAAAGACGTAAGGAAATAAAAACAGAAAGAAAGAAGCAATGAATTTTTCGAAGAAAATGTTATAAAATCATTTACAGAGGCAAACAAAAGAAGAAAAAATACAGAACATAAATCAAGCAAAAAAAAATTAATAAATTTAGTGAATGAACACAGACGAATAAAAAGAGAACGGAATGAATGAGAAAGAAAGAAAGAAAGAAAGAAAGAAAGCTTTCAATACCAATGTCTTTATTCCACATATGTGAATTTCAGTTCACGGTCACCTTCTTTCAATTTTCGTACCTAAGTCAATGCTTACAGTCTCAAATTTAACATCAAATATGTGTCTCTCGTCGAACGAAGTAAATGCTTATTAACTTTAATATTACTAACCAAAATTTACTTTTGCTTAGTCTCAATTTTAACAACAAATATTTATCTCTCGTCAAACCAAGTAAATGTTTATAGACTCAAATATCTGGTCGTATTCATCCACCTCTACTGGTGTGAGACTGGAACACTCCTGTTTGAAGCATGAAAAAAGGATCCAGCCGTTTGAGCACAAATGCCCGAGAATGCTCCTTCGCATCTCCTACTGAGGGCATAAAACCAATGACTATGAACGGAGCAAGGTCAAATGTCTCTTGAGCCGAGAGAAATCTCTCATCACTACTATCAAGCGTCGGAAGATGTCCTGATTTGACCATGACACATGACATAATAATCTCTGCAAGATCATCATGCAAGGCGCTTCTGAAGGCAGGTGGTAGCCGGGACAGCAACGCAAGTGCTAGTCCGACAACATCAAAAAGTTGTTGGACATGACAATACCGGAACTCTTCAGGGTCGCCAACAACAGATCATCCTGGAGTAGGTTGTCATGCTTCTTCTACATTTTGGTCTCCTCACTCGACGTTTGAAACAGTCAATAGACCGATGATAACGATCAATGCTTCTGGATCAGATATCATATAAATATAATAATGCCATTAGTTCTTAATCAGGAAGCTATGCTGATGATACTACCTATTCCTATCTTAATGGTAAGTCTGATATCATGTGTTGAGATTGGCAGCTGAACTCAAAAATGACTTAAAATCTGTTGTTAACTTAGGCAAGTAATGACTTGTTAATTTAGACGTCTCCAAATCAAAACACAGTCAGTTATGTGCCATGCATGATACACGCGTAGGCGATCATGTATCCTTCTGTTGTGATGGTATAACCCAACTTCCCCATTCACGATAATGGACGGACGGTTTGTCGATTAAGTGCGACCACCGCAGGCGGTCGTGAGCGACTTCGTTTGTAACACCTATTGAGGTTAGCATACTTTCGACTCTGTCTCTGTACTACATCCGATTATAAAGTTATTATTGAAAACCTACATTCCGTTTACTTTGTTTATGATATCTTGCACGAGATATAACACCTTCGATACATGACGGATGAGGAAATTTTTCCCATTGCCGTTGCCATTTATTTCTGCGGTAGACCAGTTGCCATCCAAGAGTATTTATCCATATATGGGGGAGAAAAAGAGGATTCGTATCTTTCCCAAGGGTATTAGCACGTATATGAATGTAATGGATTCGACTGGAATTCGAGCTCGGCTCTCCAGTTCCTCAATCCCAGCCTCCCCATCAAAAAATCAAAACTATTCTCTTTTAATGACTGAGAGAAGCTCTTTTTGCCTGCCATCGACATGGCTAATGCTAACCTCCAGGTGAGTGACTCCTTGCTATTTCTCGGACTAATATTTTCCGCTGAAATGAACCAAAAAGATTATATCGAATCGATTACTAGATCTACTGCTGGAAAAGCTGATTCACTGTGACGTACTTGTCATTTTACCTCACCAGAATCTATCTTAAACATTTATTCATGCGTATAATACTGCTGTGACGTCTGGTCTAGTGGTTCTGCTATGGATTTAGAGAATTTGATAAAACACTAAGAAGAATCTGCAATGTTATATGCCCTGATCTGGCATCTCAACTTCAATCACTTTCCCACCGCCGTAACGTTGCTTTCCTCTGCCTTTTCTATAAATATTTTCAAGGCTCTTGTTCTGATGAGTTTTCCTATTAGTAGCTACATTTTATGAATTTAAGCTTAGTCCTAGATTGACGGCAAGTTCTCATCATTTTACAGTTGTAATGGCTAGAGGTAACCGCAAGTTCCATGCTAAAAGTTTTTTTCTATCGCATTTCTCGCTTGTGGAACTATTCTCCGGCTTTTCAGTCAACTTTAATCTTCAAAAATTTAAATGAAATGTCAGTTGTTATCTTCTGTCTTTTTAAATTTCTGTTCTTTTATTGTTCTCTTCTTATAATAATGTTTATTTTCATATTCTCTAACACTCAGTAACAGCTTGCGTCTTAGGGGCTTTACTGTCTTACTTGTAGTGAAAGGGTTAAAAAAACAACAAGGTCTTAAAATAAACAAACAAAATTCCTATGAATTAATTACAACTCTTGTTGATCAAGTTTTATAGTTTGCAAGAATTTCTGCCGCATCTACTTTTATATTTTATGCACTAATATTTGTCCAATACTTCCCTACATCATGGACTCTCCCAGTACTATATTATTATGTGAATCAGGAGGAGTAGCACCAGAAATGCGCAGTCGCTTGTTCTGCTGTAGAACTCTCTGTTTGGCAGAGAGGAACTCGGACGAGGCTTTGTCGCAGGGCAAAGTTTCGTCTGGGGAGGTAGACAGTCCCTAAACTAGTGTATAAGGGTTGTAAACGGGCATATTTTTGGCCGAGCCTACGGGCTCGGTAAGCCCACGTTAAACCGGCCTTGTGCCACATTCGACCCGTGTGTGGGGGGGTTGTTAAATATACCAGAAATACGCAGCCGCGTGTTCTGCTGTAGAACTCTCTGTTTGGCAGTGAAGAACTCGGACGAGGCTTTGACGCAGGGCAAAGTTTCGTCCGGGGAGGTAGACAGTCCCTAAACTCGTGTATACGGGTTGTAAATGGGCATAATTTTGGCCGAGCCTACGGACTCGGTAAGCCAACATTAAACCGGCCTTCTGCCACATTCGACCCGTGTGGGGGGGTGTTAAATATACCAGTAATGCGCAGCCGCGTGTTCTGCTGTCGAACTCTCTGTTTGGCAGAGAGGAACTCGGACGAGGCTTTGCAGCAGGGCAAAGTTTCGTCCTGGAAGGTAGACAGTCCCTAAACTCGTGTATACGGGTTGTAAATATGCATAATTTTGGTCGAGCCCACGAGCTCGGTAAGCCCAGGTTAAACCGGCATTCTGCCACTTCGACCCGTGTGGGGGGTTGTTAAATATCGTAGTAGCACCAGTAATGCGCAGCCGGGTACGATACCAATATCGGACACCACTGGATAGTAAGCTCTGCTTACACTATTCTTTGTAACTTTTCTGTTTAATATATCTTTCTTACCTCTAACCCGTGTTCCGTGTTTTCCTTCCGTGGCCCCTACTTCGGGTCCACATCACTAATACAACATACTGGAAAAATTACTAAGAAAAAAATAAGTCAGATCAGCAGTTGATAAAGCAAATTTAAACAATGATTATATTCGTGTTAGTAAACCATATGCATATTTCAAACCCTAAACCATTGTTTCCCAAGCTATTTTTGCACTTCCGGGCATACATGTAGAATAACTGAAAACCTGGGGTACACTTTAAATTTTAATAAGGCAGCATTAGTTATAAGATTAGAAAACAAGAAAAAAACAAATGTGTCTTCTGAAATGAGTATTTATTTTTAAGTATATTTGTTTGAAACCTGTGCTTGATATGCGTTAGCAAAGAAGAAAAAATTGCTTTTAATCTTTCTCATTTTTGGTTTAGCATTCCCAGAGAAGATTAACGGTAGAGTTTTCATTTAAAGGGATTTATGAATTTTCTGCTATTTCTTGTTTTCGAGAGGCCAATAATGACAATTTTAAATCCCCTGAGGAAGGCGAAAGAGAAAGGATTATGCAATCCTACTTAAAGATTAAGGAATTTAACATTTAGTTTAAAATATCAAATGAGAAAAACTTTTTTTTTAATCATTTCACCCCAAGCAAGGCGAGAATACCACGAATACGGGGGCCGGGTAGATAGGATTGAAAATGAAAGAGAAGATTGCAAATAGGGAAGACTGAGGAAAGAACAAAAGATGAACGGTATTCATTAATGGCGATTGACGTTGCATTTAAATTTTTGAAGATTGTAGTCATCAGGGAAGCAAATAAAGAGACAGGAGTTCCACAGGCGGGAAGTGCGAGAAAATAAACTGTTGGAGTAGAAACGGCGCTTGCATTTAGGGATTCCAACAGTAAAACGGTGGAACCTAGATAAATATCTCGTACTAGATTTAAATTCATGTTGTCGGGGGAACCAGGGAAAAAAAAGCCTATCAGAGCAGTTTGCCATAAAAATATCTGTAGTAAAGAGGGAAGCTACGTCATTTCGGTCAGAAAGTGAATGATGTCCAAATACCTGGTCAGGATCGATTACATTGCAGATGTGGATTTGGTAAAGAACCTCGAGATGAGTAGCAGGAGCACCAGACCAGATATGGCAACAGTATTCCATGCACGGACGAATGGTAGATTTGTAAATGTGCAAGATGGACTCTGACGAGAAAAAGCTTCTGGCACGAGACAGTGACCCAACTTTCTCATGGATGTCATCTGCTTGGTGTCTCAAGCTTTTTAATTTATTTATTTTAATATAAAATTAATTCATAAATTATTCTTCTGTTAACATGGGGCGCACCTGGCTACATTTCAGGGCGCATTAGTGGGCCCGGACACACCGGTTGAGAACGCTACCCAAAACTCTGATAAAAAAAAACAGAAGAAAAATGTCATTACTATACTAAAACGTCAATGTTTAAGGATTCCTTATTCGTGGCCACAAACTTAACAATATAAGATGTGCAGATGGCACAGTGTTGATAGGAGACACAGAAAGAAACCTAAAAAAAAGCTCCTACTGAATCGGAGGAAAGCGAGAAGAAAGGACTAAGTATAAACTACAAGAAGACAGAATGCATGGTTATCCGCAAATGAGTTCAAAATGACAATTACAAATCAGTGAAACAAGTAAAAAAAAATTAAACATCTGGGAAGTGTTCTAACAGAGGACCAAATGTGCAACACTGAAAATCACAGAGATATTGGGATGGCCAAAGAAGCATTCCAGAAGCTAAGTAGAGTATTAAGAGACACAAAAAGTGTATTGCGTTATGTGATATGTGTTCCCCTTGTGGCAGCAAATATTGGACAATCTCCTCAAAGATGAAGAACAGACTTGAAGCAATAGAAATGTTGTTCTATAGAAAGGTGCTGAGGATACCATGGACCGAACATGTGAGCCACAATGAGGTTTTGGAGAAATGTGAAACAAGACTTGTGGGGCACTTAACGAGGAAGGAAGGCTTGAAAAATCCGATACTCACAGGATAGATTGAGGGAAAGTAGGACAAAGGAGAGCATCGCGTAAAATACTTGATGCGCTTTAGAGAAAAGAAAGAAATAACAAAAAGGCAAAACTTATAATGAGCTAAAAGGAACACTATTTACATTGTTCGGGCTATCATCCTCATCTTTGTTGCCATATTTATCACAATGTTTCGGACGTTGTACGCTCGTGCCTTCTTCGGGTAGTTGGAATCTCGAAGTAAACCCTTTATTTTGCTCGCTGGGGTAAGCTGTTTTAGTTCCACATGCCATGTCTAATGTATGTCAGTTATCTCCTGTTAATTACCCTCTCAAAGTTCTGCAGCGCCTTAACCAGGTATTGAACTCACACTCTCTAGGTCCTGTCACTGGATCTAACTAACGACTTTATCCACTGTGCCATGTGTCCTTGAGGAGATCAGTGCATGAATTTCTGGGACTTATAAACCTAATGTCTTCAGTAAACATTTTTACCAGTGCTCATATTATAATTTTTGCTGTTATCAAATCATTTTTTACAAGAGCTCATATTGTAATTTTCGTTGTTAAAATTGCTTTTCTCTGGCACTCCATGTTACTGGTTCCCATAATGTATTCATTTCTATGCTTGGTCGGCTCAGGAGATTTTTGTGGTCTAGCATATGTGTTGATTCCTTAGGTTTACGAATTTTCCAGTGATTTTCTTTGTCCATCGTTTCAACTTGATCCCACAGAGGGCGGTGATCTCCCTCTTCTCTCCATATGTGACTGACCACATATGGAGAGAAAAGGCCGGAGCGTTCAACGGTCGAAAGCCTGTGATAAATATGGCAACAAAGATGAGGACGAGAGTCCGAACAATTTAAATAGTGTACATAATACCTCATCTCAGAAATATTGACAGATAGCTAAAAGGAAGATGTGGAGGGTCACCACCTACGTCCTAAAGGGACACGGCACATAAAAGAAGATATTACAATTTATCTATATATGTTTCTTGATGAACAGCCACAGTATAAAACACTGTAACAAAAATTTCTGTTTCCATTACAGTTTACTTTGACAGTTATAGAGACTTTGAAGTTGTTTCCAGCTGTCGTCAACTCAAAAAACTTAAAAGACTTTTCTAGAATCTCTAAGCGATATAAACAAAATATTTATAAGAACATCGTATTTTTTATCAGTACTCGTGAAGTATAAAGTGTAGGAGAGATGAGTACGTAAGGCTTTTATGCGTCAGACTACATAAATACATCGCTGCTGTCTATGGAGTGAACACGATTAAATGCTTTGAATTTAAAGAAGAAAACAGGAAATGTGAGAGTGCGCCCGAAGGAGTTTAGTCAAATGAGGGAAAAGGGAAAAAAAGAAATTTAGGAATAGAATATGAAGGAAGAAAGTAAAATTGGTATCAAAAGTAAAAATACCTTCATTTATAATAAGACATCAAAAGAATTAAGATATTTACAGGAAGGAAAATTAAGAAAGAAAGAAAGAAACAAACAAACAAACAAACAAAGAGTGCAGGAAACAAACAAAAAATAAGGAAGAAATTTTAAGGAAGGAATTATAATTGTTATCAAATGTAAAAATACATTCATTTATAATAAGAATATCAAAATATGTAAGAATATTAAAAGAAAGAAAGAAAGAAAGAGTGAAAGAAAGAAAGAAATAGTGAAAGAAAGAAAGAAAGAAAGAAAGAAAGAAAGAAAGAAAGGTGAATAGCTAGTATGTTAAAAAGGGTGAACAGCTGATAAGAAAGAAAAAAGAATGAATATTGAACAGCTGGTAAGAAAGAAAGAAATAGTGAAAGAAAGAAAGAATGAAAGAAAGAAAGAAAGAATGAAAGAAAGAAAGAAAGAAAGGTGAATAGCTAGTATGTTAAAAAGGGTGAACAGCTGATAAGAAAGAAAAAAGAATGAATATTGAACAGCTGGTAAGAAAGAAAGAAATAGTGAAAGAAAGAAAGAAAGAAAGAAAGAAAGAATGAAAGAAAGAAAGAAAGAAAGGTGAATAGCTAGTATGTTAAAAAGGGTGAACAGCTGATAAGAAAGAAAAAAGAATGAATATTGAACAGCTGGTAAGAAAGAAAGAAATAGTGAAAGAAAGAAAGAAAGAAAGAAAGAAAGAATGAAAGAAAGAAAGAAAGAAAGGTGAATAGCTAGTATGTTAAAAAGGGTGAACAGCTGCTAAGAAAGAAAAAAGAATGAATATTGAACAGCTGGTAAGAAAGAAAGAAATAGTGAAAGAAGGAAAGAAAGAAAGAAATAGTGATAGAAAGAAAGAAATAGTGAAAGAAAGAAAGAAAGAAAGAGAGAAAGAAAGAAAGAAAGAAAGAAAGAAAGGTGAATAGCTAGTATGTTAAAAAGGGTGAACAGCTGATAAGAAAGAAAAAAGAATGAATATTGAACAGCTGGTAAGAAAGAAAGAAATAGTGAAAGAAAGAAAGAAAGAAAGAAAGAAAGAAAGAAAGAAAGAAAGAAAGAAAGAAATAGTGAAAGAAAGAAAGAAAGGTGAATAGCTAGTATGTTATAAAGGGTGAACAGCTGATAAGAAAGAAAAAAGAATGAATATTGAACAGCTGGTAAGAAAGAAAGAAATAGTGAAAGAAAGAAAGAAAGAAAGAAAGAAAGAAAGAAATAGTGAAAGAAAGAAAGAAAGGTGAATAGCTAGTATGTTAAAAAGGGTGAACAGCTGCTAAGAAAGAAAAAAGAAAGAATATTGAACAGCTGGTAAGAAAGAAAGAAAGAAAGAAAGAAAGAAAGAAAGAAAGAAAGAAAGAAAGAAAGGTGAATAGCTAGTATGTTAAAAAGGGTGAACAGCTGATAAGAAAGAAAAAAGAATGAATATTGAACAGCTGGTAAGAAAGAAAGAAAGAAAGAAAGAAAGAAAGAAAGAAAGAGAGCAGGAAAGAGACAAAAATAAGGAATTAAGGAAGACATTTTAAGGAAGGAAGTATAATTGTTATCAAATATAAAAATACATTCATTTATAATAAGAATATAAAATATGTAAGAATATTACAAGGAAGAAAGAAAAAATGAATGAAACAATATCAGATTTTCTCAGTCTTCTGTCCTCATTATATGACCTAGAAATGTTAACTGTCTCTTTTGATGTTAAGAATAAGTAGCTTTTTTGTTTCGATATTCTCGAAAATGTGTCGATACTCACATGTTCGTTAATGGTATTCTCATCGATGTTCTTGTCGAATCACATTTCTGCTGCTTTAATACTCTTCTTCAGGCACAATGGAGTAATGGATAGCGGCTCAGATTGAGGAATTGGAGAGCCGAGTTCGAATTTCAGTCGAATCCATTACATTCACTTACGTGCTAATACCCTTGAGAACGGTATGAATCCTATTCTTCTCCCACCAGCTATGGGTAAGTAGCAGGACAGACCAGGTTCTATAGCCTTGGATGATAACTAGTCTACCGCAGAAAGAAATGGCAACCTACTGCGGGAAAAATCTGACTCGTCAGTCATGTATCGAAAGATACATGATTGTCTATCACGCGTGATACATAACTGACGGATTTCATCTGTGAAGAGATTGTTCAGCATTCACTGCCATATAGGAAAACTGATATGACATTATAATTCCGCCCGTTTGAAAATATTATATTATACATTAGGTCTAGGCAACGTTAACGCTGAAAACGCAAGGAATGGCTGGTTAGCCTTAATATAATCGGAGTTCAATTATTTTGTTTTCATCTGTTGATTTCCAGGCTGTTCTTAATTTATTGTTTTTATTTTAAATGTTGGGTACAGAATTTACACGTGTGTCCTCAATTGGCCCCGAAGAGCGAGGATCAAAAACCGATTGATCTCTTTCTTTTTGTTTTTTCTTATTTATTAATATTGTTTCGATTTAACATTTTTACGGTGATTTCTTTTACTATCCGTACTCTTCTTCTCCCTTTTCTGTTGTTATTTTATTCAAGTTTAATATGTTGTTTTTAAAGCATTAATAAAATTTTGTACGTCCCATAAAAAAGAGAGTATTGTTCTTACATCTTTCAAAATTACTTTGCTCAAAATGGCCGTTAAACTAAAATTTCAACTCCAAACCGTTGGTATAATCCAAACTAGTCCTATTAACACAATATAGAATTTAAAATATTAAATGTTAAAACTAAGTCACAAAGAGCGCTCAATGTTTATTTTCGTTAAACAGACCAAAATATTTCATACAGTTAGAACTAAGATACCATTAGATAATATCAGATATCATAATATAAAATACCATGAGATACGATTGATTACAAAATGAAAATGATTATTCACTATTCACTAATGGCAATTATCTGATTGATATATATATATATATATATATATATATATATATATATATATATATATATATATATATAAATGATTGGAGATACAAAATCTATATACTATTTTAAAAACAAGGAATTTATTAATGGTAATAGTCCCCAAGGCCCTTTCAACCAACATCTCATCAGGAGAAAATCGTTGGAAAAATTGATAAATTAAACGAAAACAATAGCAACGAAAATGAAGAGCAAAAAATATGGTGAAAAAACTCGCTAATATATATATATATATATATATATATATATATATATATATATATATATATATATATATATGAGGCAATATAGAATGAGACAATTGTACAACAAAATACGGATTTATGAAGAATCCGTTTTGACCACATTGTTATAGGGCTGAGAAATGTGCGCTAGATATAGGTCCCATGTCAATCATCTGGTTGTCTCCCTCAAAACCTGTCTCCGCCCGGTCTGTGGCTATACTTTTTTATAGGATGTCCAATGCAACATTTGTGTAATTGAGACTTTCCCGATGCAATCACAATTTCGCTGGACTTGTCATTTTCCAAGGATGACCGACGACAGAATAACTAAGGTCCTCGCGTATAGCCAACTTGACATTGCCAAAGGGCTGTTCGACGGACGGGGCTCAGATAGAAAGACAAGATAAAGAGTAACATCTCAGCTGCCAATGTGCTTCATAGTTACTTCAAGAAAGTTGTCCTGGATGGAAATAACTGGAGTTATTTGCGACAGAGTGGAAAGAAGAATTTCGAAACCATTCGTATTGACAGGTAAGAGACGATAAGAACGGCGAAAAGCGTCAACAGATATTCCTGTGGCTCTGTCCCGAGATCCTGGCTGTGGCAGAATATGTGGACTTGTATGCAGATCACTAGCAGGATTGAATTGTCACATACGAAACAAACATAAAAACAGAATGAGATTTACATGGCGAAATCAACGCGAGGGTGCATCAAATAGATAGATAGATAGATAGATAGATAGATAGATAGATAGATAGATAGATAGATTATCACTGAAAAACCCTTTGAGTTATTCAGTTAGAAAGAGAACAGGTTAAAATCGTTCTATATCAGTCCCAATGTATAATCAGCTGAGTTTCTCCTATGGCAGTCCACAGAGCAGTGAAAAAAATTGAAAATTAAATCGTACGTGAAACCTGTAAGGCAACACTTTACTCCAGGACAGAAAGATAGAATGTTAGAGAGAGCGAAGATCATCTTGAATAAACTGGAACATTATCCTCGAATAATATATATATATATATATATATATATATATATATATATATATTATAAGTTAAGTGATTTAAAATATGGTTTTTGTGTAAAAATAAAAATATCTATAAGAACACCGGATTATATATCTTACTGTTCTTTGTTTTTATTTATATATATATTAGGTTGGTGCAAAAATAATGTCGTTTTTGACGTTCAACTTCATGTGAGAAAACGACATTACTTTTGCACCAACCTAATATATATATATATATATATTTGAACTTTATATCGCTCCTTCGTGAGCTTCCGATACTTACCTATGATTAATTAATGATGAACATATCATTTTCATTTCTTCTGTTAAGCTTGGAAAGTAATTATACATTCTTATTGTTCAAAATAGAGTCAAATAGTGTTATCATTTCCTCGTAGCATTCCCGTAAGATATCTTTAATCATGCTTAAGATACAACGGTTCAAAGCTTAATCTAATAATTGGGCAATATTGCTGTTACATCCGGTATGTATATATATATATATATATATATATATATATATATATATATATATATATATATATATATATGTGTGTGTGTGTGTGTGTGTGTGCGTGTGTGTGTGTGTATTAAAATCACTTCAAAATATCCATGCCTATTCACGAAAAACTTTACAGGGCACAAGAACAACTCGGGATAGAGAGTTACAGAGTAACAAGCGCAACTCCAAACTAATAATGCCACTAAGGTGCAAATGGCCACCGGAAGTTTAAAAAAAAGAAAAAACCTTCAGAGGGAAGCGGCAACCCAATCCTAAACACGAAACGAGTAATACAATTCTGCCCTTGTTCAAATTTTTCCCTCTGTATTGACAGTCATGGAGAGATAAAGTTCAATGTTCTCACTGCAAACGCAAAATCAACGTCGCTCTCAATCAGTTTAGCGATTCTGTAAATGCCTTCCAGTAAAACCTTTTAAAACAATTGCACTATTAATAAATGCTTATTCCTATTCTACTTTCTCTGTTTCGAGCGCTTCCTAATCAACGATATTAATTCCCTTAACGACCCGGACGCATAGTTTCAGTATCAACTAAATAAATTCATATTAGTCGGAAACAATATTTGATTCACTTATCGATCAACAATTACCAGGCCAAGTGTACACGGTTTATCGATCTCAGAAAGACAGTTAGAGGCTCAATAATCAAATTCACAATCCAGTTGATTATAAAAGTCCAGATTCAGTTTGCCTGCAGCTTATTCGTATGGAACACAAGGTCGACTACCAGAGAGCGATTGTTAACCGGTTTGAAATGCTACCTATTGCCGGTGAGTCTAATCCATAACTAAATGTAATGTTTGTAAAGTCTGTTAGTGAAGGTTTGATTTAGAGATTGAGTGAATTTGACGAAAGAGATAAAATTACGAAACAGGGAAAGGTTAAGAGAAATAAAATGGTTAAACATCGTAAGATAATGAAATGAAAAAAATTTGATTCAAAAAGGATAAGAGCGAGAAAGAAATCCAATGAAGTGGACAATATAAACTCCAGTGTGATTGAAAAGTAACTCCCTATTTCATGTATGATGGACTCTCCCGTCTTGTAAGAATAATTATAGTTAGTCCATCATACATGAAATAGGGGGTTACTTTTCAATCAGCCTGTGAAAGGAAAGGATGAAAACGATCAGAAAATAGTGAAAAAGAGAATTGAAACACGGGAACAATGGATGAAAAGAGACTGAATGGATAAGAGAGATATGAAGGGAAAGAGAGAAAGACAATGATAGAAAAGGAAAGGGAATGGTAAGACATGAACAGAGAAAAGGATAAAGATAGAGTAGAAAGATATAGAAAGGGTGGCATAGAATAAATTAGGGAAAAAAAGTAAATATTACAAAAAGCGAAACTGGTTACGAGTAAAAAAAAAAAGAAAAATTCACTGAAGTGAAGATATAAAATATGGAACATGAAAAAAAGATCTTAAAGAGAAAAAGAGAGAAAGAAAGACGAGAATAGGAAAAGAAAGGGTGCATAAAAATATGTGAAAGGAAAGAAAGAAATAGAACAATAGAAAAGGTACGGAACGAGAGAGAGAGAGAGAGGGAGAGAGAGAGAAAGAGAGAGAGGACAAAGAAAGACGAGAATAGGAAAAGAGGGAGTGACTGGATGGGAGATATATGATGGGAAAGGGAGAAAGAAGAATGATAAAAAGGAAGGGAAATTGGAAGACATAAAGCGAAAAAAAGAGATAAAGAAAGATTAGAATGATACAGAAAGTGAGAAATCGAAGATATATAAAGAAAGTGACATAGATGAAGTGAATGATAAAACAAAAGTAAAATATTAAAAGGGAAACAGAAAAACACAATGAAGTGACGATAACAAATAGAGAGAACGGATAAAACAGATGTGAATAGCAATATATATAGAGAGAGAGATAGAGAAAGACTAGAATTATCAGAAAGGAGCGAAAAGGATTCGAGCTGAAGAGACGGTAAAAGAAATGCAAAGAAGTGAATGATAGAAAGGGATCTAAAGATGATAATACCTGAAGAGATCGACGGTAAAATGCAAAGAAGTAAATGATAGGAAATGAAAGAAAAGGATATTAACTGAACTGACAGCAAAAGAAATGCAAAGAAGTGAAAGATAGAAAGGGATCTCACATGATAATACCTGAAGAGATCGAAGGCGAAATGCAAAGAAGTGGCTGATAGGAAAAGAGCGAAAATAATGCTAGCTAAGTAGGCAGTAAAAGAAATGTAAATAAGTGAAAGATGGAAAGGGATCTAAAAATGATAATACCCGAAGAGATCGAAGGTAAAATACAAAGAAATGAATGATAGGAATGGATCGTAAAGAATGCTAGCTGAAAAGACGGTAAAAGAAATGCAAAGAAGTGAAAAATAGAAAGAGATCTAAATTGATAATACCTGAAGAGATCGAAGGAGAAATGCAAAGAAGTAAATGATGGGAAAGGAAAGAAACGAATGCTAGCTGAAGAGACAGTAAAATAAATGCAAAAAGGGAAAGATAGAAATGGATCTAAAAATGATAATACCGGAAGAGATCGATGGTGAAATGCAAAGAAGTGAATAATAGATAAGGATCCATCTGGATAATGCCTGCTGATTGGGATGGAAAATGTAAAGAATTGAACGATAGAACAGAAGCGAAAATGATGATACCTAAATAGATCGAAGGAGAAATTCAAAGAAGTGATTCATGCAAAAAAGTCGAATGAAAAATGCTAGAGATGAGGTGAAATGTAATAAGGTGACCGAAAGAAATAAAGGCGAATGAAGAATCTGATTGATATGGAAATAAGATTGATATGAAGTGGGAAGAGAAGGAAAGAGATTGATAGAGAAAGATGATACGGAAGAAAAAGAGAAATGCAGTGAAGTGACCAACAGGAAATAGAGAGAATTTACATGAAAAAAAAATGATAGTAAAAGAGGGAGTTATATATGAAAAGAGAGAGAGATAGAGATAGTGACAAAGAGAGAAATAGAATGAAAGGAAAAAGAGAAAAATGTATAACAGAGTAAAAGAGAAATGCAAAAGATGGAAACATGGAGAATCGAGAGGATTTATTAGACGTACCTGAGTAGAGTGAATGAGATATACGGAGACGAGAATCATAGAAAAAAAGAGTTCAAAGAGAGAAAAAGGGAAAAAGAGAAAGAACAGACTAATGAGAATGATAGGCAGATAGGGAGAGGAAAAAGAAAACGGATAAGAATAGCCAATAAGAATCTAGAAGAAAAATGGATGAGATAAAGAGAGACGATACAAAGAAGGTGAGAACGAGATTGACAATCAGCCGATGGAAAGCAGACGTCGATAGAAATAGCGCAAATGGAAAAAGGCAGAAACATTAAAAAAAATTGTTTGTTTTTTTAACGTTTTTGCCTTTCTTTATCTGCGCTATTTTATAAAGAACGTGTAAAGAAGGAAAGAGAATGGGTTTATGTGGAGAGAATGAATGAAACAAAGAGGAAGTATAATGAAACAATGGAGTAGACAGGAAGTCAGACAC
>OZ038515.1:950000-965000 GCA_964036315.1 Acanthosepion esculentum | reverse complement strand
ATCAGAGATAGAGCGTGTGTAAATATAAAAGTGAACATAGAAGTCAACACTTGGAGGCGACAGTCTGTTTCATGCTAGATGCAATCGTCAGGCCAAGTGTTGACTTCTATGTTCACTTTTATATATATATATATATATATATATATATATATATATATATACTAATTCCTTATAATAAAACAATATATATGTGTGGAGAAGAAATGTGTATAAACATACTAGCAAAAACACACACGCAGACAAAATAGCCTAAAATGCAGATAGGTTTAAAAAGATACAAGGGTCATAAAAAGATCAGAACAATGACCTCCTTCCTTCGCCCCTTCCATGACCAATCCAATTTGTTTTATTACCCCTAAAGCAGAAAAATATTTTCTCCACAAGTCCAAGAATAATTTTGATTACTAGTACACACAAAATACAATGAATAAACATCGAAAAAGATAAGGAAAATTAATTACTTTTAATAATATCTGGAAATAACCACTAATTTTTGCTAACCCGTGTAGCAAAAATATGGAAAATAAAATATAATTTTTAAAAAACTCACATCATTACCAAAAACGATTGAGGATTATCTCTCGTCTTAAAGTATACACTTTTCTATCCTTGGAACAAATATAACCTCTCCCTTATATATATATATATATATATATATATATATATATATATATATATATATATATATATATATATATATATATATATATATATATATATAAGGGAGACGTAAGTATTGAAATATTTATAAAGATTTAAAATACCCAAGTCTTTATTTAACCCTAGTTTATATGTATTTAATTTTAAAATCCAGTATTTTTCTTTTTTTTTCTGCGTGTGTATGTACATTCAAAAAAGAATTATCACTTCTCACTCAGAACCTGAACCACATAAAAAATACCATAAAATCTCTTATTCCTGACAACCCTAAAACAGCAACATTCTACACTATCCCAAAACTACATAAATTCCCCAAACTTATTTCAGAAAAATACCCTAACACTTTTTGATCCAACCCGCATCAAATTACACAATCAAATAAGGGAGAGAACATCTATGAAATTTCAAAATCCCTTAAAATCATACCACCTGGTAGACCCATAATATCAAGCATCGGTACCATCACAGAACTTATATCTGGGTACATAGACAATATCCTAAAACCTGTATTGCCTGAGATACCTAGTTATATTAGAAACTCTACTGACTTTCTCAATAAATTACAAAACATTAACTTAGTCCACTATGATACAATCCTAGTAACGATGGAAACAGAAACGTTCGAGTTGCTGTTATTCTGAAATGGTTTTCGATATTTTGCTAATATTAACGTAATCATTAAAAGGTGTGTCAAAAACAGGAGATACACAGCGAAGATTGAACGTCTTAACAATCCCCTTTGTTGATATATATCCCTTTACTTTTTCTCTTACACTTGTGCTGTAAAAATACTTTCCATCTTTTTATCCGTTTTTAATACGGTGTGTTTTCGTCACTGTGCTAGATTTGTGAAAAATTTGAAACAAGAAAAAAGAAAAGAAAAAATTCTATATCAAATATAGTTTTTGAAAAAAAGAGCACATGTAATGTTTTTTTCTTTCTCACAAATCTAATATATTGCTTCATTCGGACAAACATTTTCATTTCTTTTTATCATAACCTTTCACGGGGTACGGCAGTCAAAGTGATGTGATTAAGAACGAAGAATTTAGTGTGAATGAACCATATAAAAACCCTTTTTTTATTGTGACTGTTTCAAAATAGAATACCGTTGTGTCTGGAAGTTCTGAGAGTGATGTTTTTCCTATTTCGTTTTTGTTTTGTGCTTGTTTTTGTTTTTGTTTGTTTTTTGTTTTGTGTGTTTTGTTTTTTTGTTACTGTATAGAATTACGAAGAACGAACAGGCAAATTTTCTCATCTGCCTAGTCAGTCATTTTGGTCGACCGGAAACACTTAACGTTGCCACAACATCGTAATCAATCATGGCGTTATTATCCCCACTCAAGACGCATGGCTGGTCGATTATTGGGAAGAGCAAGGGGATAATCTCGATTTCAACTTAACTTATTCCCCACTGACAAATAACTGACCTCCCTTCTCAGCCGCACCGACACTTCCCCGAGAAAGGAAGAAAGAAAGAAAACGTTTCTTTCAGAGATACAAAGAAGTAAAGGTTTTATTTTAGTATTATCATCAAGATGCAGTCTTCCTTTACAGTCGAATTCGGAACGCAAAGGACGCAATTTAGCTGTCTGATTCGAGGATATCACTAAAATAGTTGAACCTTGATTTGAAATGAGTGAAATTAACGTTTCATAGTTACTAATCACACGTCGAGGTTTCATGAGGGGCCCACAGGTCTAGGAATCGCACTACTGTGTTGATTTTTGAAAATGATTTATCTGTTATGAAGCCGGTTTCATTTGATTTCTTTTCTTCTGAGTTGGAATCAGGCCCCACAATGGGGTCAACTTCAGCTTTGTTTCAAGCAGCAATGATGGCCCCCATCGAAAATATCATTCACTGACTCACTCATTTACTCACTATCTATCTATCTATCTATCTATACAGGGTCTATCAAAAATACTTTTAAAAACTTTGAGGGTGAGTTCCACACACCAAAACAAGAACAAAAGAAAACGCAATTCGATAGAGCCGTGCACCCTGGCATCAATTACCATTCACGCTGCCCTATGTAAAAATCTAATCTGCCTGCTAACGATATGAACATTGTTAAACGGAACATTCCACAATTAACTCACTACTACATACGTTAAACGTTAAAGACAGAGTAGCCATAAATGTACACGAATGACAAATGTAACCTAGTCTACATAGCAACAAGGAGCCATCTACCGTAAACTTTCTTGATAAACTTGCAGATATATGTATATATATGGACTTTTGACATTGATTTGATATGAGAAATCCGCCCACAAATTTTTTTTTAAATGTATTTTGTTATACCCTATATATATATATATATATATAGAGAGAGAGAGAGAGAGAGAGAGAGAGAAAGAGAGAGAGAGAGAGATCTAATACAAGTAAAAGTTTTGTCAGTTAGGTGATTGATATTACCTACAGCATCCCGAATCCAGAGTTTCGTAGGAGGACGCTCCGGGATTCCCTCTGTCCACTCGTCAGGAGTATCATCAATTCACGGCTTATACTTCTTGATTTTTCTTTTTTTTATATGCACTTTTCATTGATAGTGTACGTATGTGCGTACGGGAGTTGCCGCGAAAGTGCACGTGTAGAATGTCGGGGTTATTTTCGTCGTTGTTTTTACACTTTACACTCACTCTTTAATATTTTCTCTCTTTTTCCTTTTATCTTTCAGTTGTAGCCATTTTAACATGCGGTTATATATATATATATATATATATATATATATATATATATATATATATATATATATATATATATATTGCTACTAATGCAAGATTCTTTGATAAAACGAATGGAGTTCTCTCAGTGACGGGCGTGTTTATCTGAAAACAAATACGCTTAAATTCACCTTCATCCCAGCCGTGCGCCAATGGCTTAGGGTTAGATTCTCCGACTGACGCTAATTCAGCCGGGTTTCGATCCTAGCTAGAGGCAATCGGACGTCTAGCCACAGTGTTGAGCTGTGATGATTAGATGACAATATATATATATATATATATAGTCATCCAATCATCACATCCAATCATGACAATATATATATATATATATATATATATATATATATATATAGTCATCCAATCATCATAGCTCATCAGTTTGGCTAGACGTGCGGTTCCCTCTAGCTATATATATATATATATATATATATATATATATATATATATATATATATATATATATACCTTCCCCTTAGAACTGACGAGACGCTGACCGCCACAATCAGATTTGAAACAAGTATCTTAAACACAACCCGGCATAACCTCTCCGAAGTTGACGAAACCGTAGATAAGACTTAACTCTCCGACCCCTTAACCCAAAAGACTGCTGCCAGCCGTTTCCATAGTAATTAATGTTGCAAAAGACCATACTTATATATAAGCGTAAACCAAAAGTTAGCTTATTCCTAAATTTCGCTTGAAGATGAAGAAGGACTTAACACCTAAATTCAACTAAATTTCAATAATTATATTGAGGGTCTCGGCTCTCGCTTTTGAAACTTGAGAACTCTTATGTAGCGAAGGAATCATATTTTTTTATAAATATTACATATATATATATATATATATATATATATATATATATATATATATATATATAGCGAAGTCACGGCCATAATACGTTAAATCACCGGTGCTCGTAGGATTAACGAAGTTAAGCAACGTCGAACTTGGTCGTTTGAAAATATCAGGTAATGTAAGTTGTTTCGGTGTGCATTGGTGTAATGGATAACATCTCGTAATGGGAAACCGAAGAGCCGTGTTCTAGTTCCAGTGTGGTTCGTTATATACATCTTTTTAATCAATTCACCCCAAGTAAGGTGATAATACCAATAAGATGCAAGGGGAGCGAAACAGAATGAAAAGACTTTAGAAGCAACCAGAAACCCAGTCCTGAACTGGGAATAAACTTCTGCTCCTGTTTAAATGACACGACTGTGGTGTTCATCGTATGGTCTGTCTTAAGCATAAATACTTTGAATCCATCTTTTCTCCCAGCAGCTATGGGTTAATTAGTAGCAGTTGTGTCAGTAAATCCTTATTATTTCAAAAAACATTTTTGCAATCTAGAAATAACATCTGGCTGAAATAACCTGCAAAACTTCGATTACCCATAACACCCAATCAATCAAACTATCTATATTGGATAGGTGTATGCATGTGCAAGATGTGATAAGTTAATTCACAGAAAGAAATAATCAATATATGTATCTGAGCACGTCCGAATATATTCCAACTTACCTTTTCTTGCTGCCGAATAGCAGAGGAAGTTGTACGTGTTCATTATATACTGTAGGCGGAAAATGATTGAAAAGAATCTGAAGCAGCGGATTAACATGATTTCTGCACAAGGAAACAGCACGTTAGACTCTAGCAGAGGATTTTAGAATGAGAAATGGGTTAAGCATGTTCCAAAGCAATAAAGTCACTAAGATCCAAGGGGTTACTGAGTGTGAGAAAATATGGAAAAAAAACATTAACGAGAGAGAAGAATAAAAGAGCAGAAATTAAGACAGAAGATAACGATTAACATTTCATTGACATTTTTGAAGATCAAAGTTGACTGGAAAGCAAGAAGACGGAAAAAATTTCCACAGCGGAGAAGTGCAATAGAAGAAACTATTAGCATAGAACTTACGGTTACATCTAGCCATTTCAACTCTAAAGTGACGAAACTTTGTTAGCAATCTAGTAGCACGCTTAAATTCCTAAACTCTAAGTACCAAAGAGGAAAGATCATCACTACAATTACCATGAAAATATTTCTAGAAAATGTACAGGGGACCTCCGTTACGGCGGTTGGAAAATGACTGGAGCAGAGATACCATGTTAGGGACAATAACATTGCTGATTCTTCTTTGTATTTTATCAAGAATCTCTAAATATGTGATAGTCTCACAAGTCAAGATGTGACAGCAATATCCGAAGCATCGACGAAAGGTAAAATTATAAAAGCATAAAATCTGCAGTGAACCAAATTTCCTAGCAACAGATCTAGCAATTAATTTAATATAATCTTTCTATTTCACGTCTGTGATTTCTCATGTTTCAAAAGCGAGAGCCGAGACCCTTAATATAATTTTTGAAATTAAGTTGAATTAAGGTGTCTGGTTTCGCTTCCTCGTCAAGCGAGAATTTGGGAATAAGCTATCTTGTGGTTTGCGCGTGTTTATAAGTATTGTCTCTTGCAACATTAGTTACTATGGAAACGGCTAGGGTCGGCCATATTGGTTAGGTTGTCTAAGAGTTAAGAATTAATTTTTATCTACATACCAGTCCCCTTCGGAAAGTTTATGTCAGGTTCTGTTGGTGTCCCAACGTGTTCTTTCCTATTTTTCTGCATACCTGCACACATATATAAATATATATATATATATTTATATATATATATATATTTTGAACGATAAAAATTATTAAAAAAAATAATTAAAATCTTCAGACATACTGGGTTGTAGATTAATATTCTTATGCTTTTATTATTATTATTTCATTTAGATTCCTCGGCTAGTTTCGGCCAACAATACAGGGACCTGGTGCAATGAGTGCCACAAGGTCCCCAAATGCCCCTCCTCAGGTTTTGAATTCAGAGTTGTCATTCTCCTTGACCAGTTGCCAACCAAGGCTATAGAACCCAGTCTGTCCTGCTATTTACCCATAGTTGGAGGGGGAAGAGGATAAAGGGTGTTAGCACGTAAGTGAATGTAATGGATTCGACTGGAATTCGAACTGGGGTCTCCTCAATCCGAGCCGTTATCCAATACTCCATCTTGCCTCTCCACTCTCTCTCTCTCTCTCTCTCTCTCTCCCTATATATATATATATATATATGTCATGCAATTTAAAAATTTGTAAATATATATATATATATATACATACACACATATATATATATATACACACACATATATATATATATATATATATATATATATATATATATATATATATATATATATATATATATATATATATATATATATATATATTTGTATTTAGGCAGCGATCCATCTTTCATGGACGTTTAATTGAATACTACAGATAAGATGCTTTTATTTAGTTGTTTATACAATTTCTCATGAGGTCTATTTTTTTTTCTTTTTGGATGATAAATTATATAAATTAGGTCTCATTTAAATATTCATGGAGACCTACCGGACACTATTCGGAACATACTTGTCGACAACACTAATATAATAGCATCATCCACATGCAAAAAAAAGGCTAAATATAATGGAAGCCTTATTAATAAAAACAAAAAAACATCACTCAATAATATCAACTATGAACATGGACACAATATCTTGACCATGTTTTGAAAATGAAAACATTATATAAATACATACATGCAACAAACTGTTTCTTAATATATTTAAAATTAAAATATTTCAACCTTGAAAGTTGCTAAATATATATATATACTCTTTTTAAACCTTTATTCTTTTGTGGGTTATTTAAAGCTGAATCGTATTTTGATTTGTAAAAATAGGTCCTTTTTTGCGAGTGAATACTGCATTGCATAAACAATATTCTTAGGAAGTAATAACTTTCTCAGAAAAACGTTCTACTATTTAACTCATAGCTAGGGGGAAAATAAATGGATTCATACATTTGGCAAGGTGTTTTTCCCGCGAATGTAACGACATCGACTCTCAGATTTCGTTTTCCAAACCTCCTTCCATATTAAAGTGAGATCTAAATAAGAGGCATCGAGTAATATTTAGCGGCCCGGATTGAAAAATGGGAGAGCCTAGTTCGAAGTTCAGTCGATTTCATTACATTCGCTCACGTGGGATAAGTATGACTGCATATTTTCTCCCCCAACCCAGCTGTGAGTAAAATAGCAGGACAGTTTGGATTCTCGGCTGCAACCATTCTGGGAGAAAGAACCTCAGAATTCAAACCACCTTCCGCCCTGTAGGTCCTGCCTCTTTAGGCAAAGGCTAGAAGAAGATAACTTCAAAAAGAAATTCATTTATGAGAGGAGGGACGAAATAACCTTAACATTCCGATGCAAGCCATTACACTATTCCGCATTAAATGTCACCAGGAGATAGAGAGCTGCAGTAATTACAGCTGCGCAGAATTCGTCCACAGAATGAGATTATTTGATGCGATCTCAATTTTAAGGAGATACTTGGGTTTTTTTTAAATAAAAAGCAATTTAAGTTAAAAAAAAAACATCAATAAACAGAAATAACAAGACACATTTAAGTTTTTAAATTATTTTTAAAGCTGAATATTCAAATTGAATAGTTAAATTAAACATTAGGAAGTGCTAAGTTAAAAAAAAAACATAGAAGTTATGCTGTCATGTATAAATGGCAAATTCACATTTCTGTGGATAATACACTTATTGAAAGCCTCTGTGGATCTTACACATATTGAAAACTTCTGTGGATCTTACACTTATTGATAGCTTCAGTGGATCACACACTTATTGGAAGCTTTTGCGGATCTAACACTTATTGAAAGCTTCTGTTGATCATACACTTATTGAAAGCTTCTCTGGATCATAAACTTAGTGAAAGCTTTTTTGCATCATACACTTATTGAAAGCTTCTGTGGATCTTACACTTATTGAAAGTTTTTGTAGATCATACACTTATTGGAAGCTTTTGTGGATCTTACACTTAATGAAAGCTTCTGTGGATCATACACTTATTGAAAGTTTCGGTAGATCATACACTTATTGAAAGTTTCGGTAGATCATACACTTGTCGGAAGCTTCTGTGGATCTTACACTTATTGAAAGCTTCTTTGTATCATACAATTATTGAAAGCTTCTCTGGATCATACACTTATTGGAAGCTTTTGTGATCTAACACTTATTGAAAGCTTCTGTGGATCTTACACTTATTGAAAGCTTCTGTGGATAATGCTCTAATTGTAAGCGTCTGTGGATCATACACTTATTGAAAGCTTCTGTGGATATTTACACTTATTGATAGCTTCAGTGGATCACACACTTATTGGAAGCTTTTGCGCATCTAACACTAATTGAAGGCTCTGTGGATCATACACTTATTGAAAGCTCCTGTGGATCACACACGTATTGAATGCTTCTTTGTATCACACACTTATTAAAAGCTTCTGTTGATCATACACTTATTGAAAGCTTCTGTGGATCTTACACTTATTGAAAGCTTCTTTGCATCATACACTTATTGAAAGCTTCTGTGGATCTTACACTTATTGAAAGCTTCTTTGGATCATGCACTTATTGAAAGCTTCTGTGGATCATGAACTTATTGAAAGCTTCGGATGAGCTAGGGTCAATCTCTGGGGCCTGTGGTGTCCACAAACGGAAAGTGCCGCGAGAGTGTGAGGAAAGTTTGCACCTTGGCCTATATTTGCTAAGTGCCTCTACTGTAACTTTAACATTTTATCACATTATGTATGATATGGTTGTGCTGATAAATGCCTAAAAAACACACTCTATACAGTTTTAAAAGTATTACTAAGTGTAACCCCGGAAGCCATCTTTCCAGCTAGTTCATAGGCTAATTCCTGACGCATGAGATGTCTCCAAAAATAGGATGGTGAAAGAGTCTTGAGCATTTTTCATGTCCCATGTACGCGCGAGGCCTTCACTATAAACTTCGCGTAGGCATACAGATCAAACCAGAATTGACATACCTTATTCTTTGTCATACTTACCTGCCCAGGGCTCCGTCCCTGTGCTGGTGGTATTACGACTATGACTAGCTTGGACCAGCTCTGGCCTGGACCAGCTATGACCAGCTAAGACCATCTCTGACTAGCTTAGACCAGCTCTGACAAGCTTGGACAAGCTATGACCAGCTAAGACCAGCTATGAATAGCTTAGACCAGCTCTGACCAGCTTGGACAAGCTATGACCAGCTAAGACCAGCTTAGACCAGCGGCCCGAATGAAAACACTCGGGTCCCCACATTAAAAACCGACCTTGTGTCACAACCTGACTCAGTGGGGGGTCAAGTAAATACCTACCTTATTCTTTGTCTCTGGTCCTATGTACGGAATGAGGTCGGATAAGCAAGAGAGAAATATTTCCAGTTCGTCTTTTCCCATTATTGACATATCCTTCATATACCAACACTTTAATAAAATGGAGGGAACAGAATAACTGAATGGAAGTTATAACAGATATACATTGTTATCAAACAGATTTTATATACCACTATGTCATACAAGAATTTATATATACAAAGATAGGCTTATAGCCACATCACGTTGAAACATATGATCCCCAAAGTTAAGCAGCGTCAAGTCTGGTCAATTCCTAGATGGGTGACCACTTCAGAATACCAGGTGCTATAAGCTTGGATGTGCAGTTGGTGAAATAGACGATGGCTCGGAATTCTTAATCAGAGAGCCGAGTTCCAATTCCACTTAGATTCGTATATTCACTTATCAGTAAATACCACCGGTAAAGATATGAACCCACCTCTTCTCAACTATGAGTTAATTGGCAACACTAAATATAACCTGCAAAGTGTTGATAAACCGTAAAAAATGAATGAATCAATCAGTATACTAATTTGTGAAAGAAATTATAACATATGAATACTTTCAAACATATGCATTCATCGACATAAGAAGTTCAATTCCTGTTTACAATCAAACGTGAGGTTCATAAACGTAACATTTTTTTTTTCATATTCGTAAATACGAACTCCTACTTAATATTTGGCGTAAATATTCATGTTAATGGGAGTGATAGCAAAGATTTGGTATTTCTTGGTCGCATTTCACCATTATAAGCATTATTGTATCCGTCATTTACCAAATTTTTAATAAAACGGGCGGATCAGAATACTTGAAACAAAGGGTTCACAAACATGCAATATTCTGAAATATATTTTATATAACGCCATGTCATAAAAGATATCCTACAAAAATATATATATATACTTGTCACTAATTTGTCCCACACATTGATATTCTAACATACAAACAAAACAAGCAGTATGGAAAGGAATGGAAAACGGCCTGGTCAGTGGTATGTTCTACGAACTTCGACGTACTATGAGAGCTCTTCTTTTCTCCCTACGCTGTTGGGATTGGATGACGACCGACGCTTTAGGGGTATATCGTGTGCCTCTGACGTGGGCAGACATGTCTTGCATCTACGTGCGCTAAATAGCAACTGCGGTTTTGTCACCCCCACGAACCCGCGTCACTTTCCGGCCGTGACTCTCGTGACTCAGTCTCAACCAAAGAGAGCTAATCACCCTTGGCAGCCGTACGTATGCCTCAGGCCCTCTCCTTAACCTTGCCTTGTGCTACTTTAGTACCATCTTCTCAAGAATACCCTTTTGTATAAGGAAATGGGCTACGGTTAATAATTGGAGCTTGGTGTGTCGACAATAAAGAAAATGCCCACTACAGGTTCCAGTCCTGCATGGGAATGACTGAAAAACACTTTCCGCTACCCAGTTCATAGAGAGAAGCAAACAAATGCGCCCTAGTCAATAAAATAGACCGGTTCTTGATTTCATATGACTCAGTCCCGGTCTGTCTTGTCTTGATGTCAAAACACTACGTTCGCTGAGCCAAATTTGCTCTTGTCTGCCAATCCCGATTCTTAGTTTGTGAGCTTTCTGTCATATTACTGTAACTTTGCCGTAGTACTGTTAATTTGCCTTGCATATATCGTTTGCTTGCTTTATATTATGTTTTGGCGTGATGTTTTCTTGGCTTTCTTTCTTCTACTTCTTGATTGCAAACTTTTTAAATATTGTTTGTTGGGTATTTGTGCCATTTATTTACATTTAACCATGGCCACTCACTCTACGCTGAAAATTTATGTTCCTAATCCTATGTCGGCATTGGGCTCCCATTTTCAACTCGACTTTATGGACTCAACCCGCATATATATCCCATGAAAGAGAATTTATTTCATGTAAGTGTTGTTATCAATTTTCAGGGTTCCCAGTGGACACACATGCACATTCGAGCCTAATATATTCATGTTATATATATATATATATATATATATATATATATAAGACATATTTTTATATTTATACGTTCTTTTTATAGATACAAATATATAAGTAAATGCTCTTTTTATAATAAACCGTATTAACAAAATTTACCGGCCTGAATGTCCGAGAAAATTTCTTAAAAAATATGCGTCCTCCGACACGAATCGAACCTGTATCCTATACGGAACCGTCATATAGATTGACGTGCCTTAACAGATTGGGCCACAGAGGAGGGTTCGGTTAGCAATGTCGATTTTACTGTTTTTAAATACAATTTTCTATGATTTTCTCTCATTCATATATATATATATATATATATATATATATATATATATATATATATATATATATATATATATATATATATATATATATATATATTTGTGTGTGTGTGTGTGTGTGTGTGTGTGTGTGTGTGTGTGTGTGTGTGTGTGTGTGTGTGTGTTCAAGAGGCACGGTGGAGTAGTGAGGAATCGGTGAGCCGTGATCGAATTCCATTCGAATCCATTACATTCACTTATGTGCTAATACATTTAGGAAAGGGATAAATACTATTGATTCCCGCAAGCTATGGGTAAATAGCAGGACAAACCAGGTTGCCTTGGAGGAAACTGGTCTACTCCAGAAAGAAATGACAACGTACTGCGGGAAAAATCTCCCTCATCTGTCATGTATCGAAAGATACATGATCGCCTAAGCGTGTATCACGCATGGCACATAACTGACGGACTAATATTCATGTTATATTATAATTTATAATGGTTTTAGTTTTTCAAAATGCGCTAATTAAAGTCATATTGTATTCGGTCGGTCGAGCTATCTCGGACTGTCATGAGTCTATCACGCCCATTAACACGGCCCTGTATCCAGTTCATTAGGCCGTCCTGGGTATGACGATAAACTGTATCCGCGTCCTGGGTAAGATGATAAACTACGTCCAACAGCAAGGTCTCTGATCAGGAGGTTTTGAGGAGCGTGGAACCACCGCTTAATTGCTAGTGTTCCCAGGTTCACCCTGACCCGGGGTGATAGCACCTGTTAGGGTCCCTGCTATGGGAAAATAGTTAACACCCAGACTTCATCCTCGTCCTGGGTAAGACGATAAACTACGTCCAACAGCAAGGCCTCTGATAATACGTTTTTGAAAAAATAATATTACGTTTTTGAAAGAATAGTGTTGCCGGCTATACGTTTTTGAAAAAATAACATTACCAGCTATACGTTTTTGACAAAATAATATTACCAGCGATACATTTTTGAGGAAAAAATATTAACAGAAATACTTTTTTGACAAAAAAAAAATATTACCCGAAAAAAAAACAGTTGTCGACATTAAATGACCCATTGAGGTTGATATGCCATAAAACAAAACAAAACAAACCAAACCAGTTCATTAGGGTGGCAATCTGTATCATAACGTAACTGGTCAAGGTAACATTAATATTGATTACTTCCCTTTACTCCCAATGTATATTCTAAATGTTTACACTAACTCCGGGGGATATTCTGTCACAGCTTATATGGAAGTATAGTAACACAGATTTATAATTATCGTATGTGTAATTTACATCCATCTGTATTGAGTAACCTTGCTTGAAGCAGATAAAAAGGCAAATGGCTTTCATAATTTTGTGAAAGGAGTAATGGTCAGTTCTTGTGGTGCTTCAAACATTTTCGAATGCCAAGGACATATACATTAAGAAAACCATAAAGACGGCCGTCAATTATGGGAAAAACAACAGTTAGAAATATGGTAACCAGAAAAAGGAAGGTAAAATAAATAAATAAAATTCACCTGCGCTCAAGCTGTAAGTGTGTGCAGGTTGCGGAGAGGAACAGGAGCGAAGTGAATGGCGGGAAAAAAATGAAGGATAAATAAGATCTACAGAATAGAGAGGGAAAAAGATGTCAAAATAAAACGAAAAGAAAATGGCGGAAGGGAAGAGAACATAATGGAATTTTTTATCTGAGACCAATGTAACCTTTCCAAGAAGGCCGACGAAACTAAAAAAAAGTCAGTTGCAGATAGAAATATAGGAATACTTTTCTTAATGATCTAATCTATACACACACACACACACGCACGCACGCTCACACACACACACATATATTTATATATATATATATATATATATATATATATATATATATATAGGGAGAGAGAACAGACTTAGATAGATAGATCTGAACAGTATGAGTGAGATACATAATGAATGTTTATGGTCTAATGTTATATTGTGGAGATATTCTTCATGTATTTGATGGGAATCATAAATAAGTTATGTGCTATATATATATATATATATATATATATATATATATATATATATATATATTTATGTATGTATGTATATAGGACATCACTACATATATATATATGTATGTAAGTATGTATGTATATATATCTACCATATCAATTATTTATGATTGCCGTCAAAAACATGAAGAATTTTTCCATAATATAGGATTGAACCATAAACATTCATTATGTATCTCACTCATACTGTTCAGATCTATCTATCCCAGTCCGTTCCTTCTCCGTACATATATATATATATATATATATATATATATATATATATATATATATATATATATATATATATATATATATATATGTATATATATAAATACGCTTAAATTCACCTTCTTCTCTGCCGTGCGCCAACGGCTTCAGGGTAAAATTTCCGACTGACGCGAATTCAGCCGTTTTTCGATTCTAGCCAGAGGCAACCGGACGTCTAGCCACACTGATGAGCTGTGATACAGCGAAACAGTCTGTCTGTGGATGACAATATATATGCTCCTGAAAATTTATTTCGGTTGAGCTCTCTGGGGAGGATGTGTGGGTTTGTAAACAGTGACTATTACCGCTAATAATGCAAGACTCTTCGGTAAATCGAATCGAGTTCTCTCAGTCACTGTGTGTTTATCTAAATATAAATACGCTTAAATTCACCTTCTTCTCTGCCGTGCGCCAACGGCTTCAGGGTAAAATTTCCGACTGACGCGAATTCAGCCGTTTTTCGATTCTAGCCAGAGGCAACCGGACGTCTAGCCACACTGATGCGCTGTGATACAGCGAAACAGTCTGTCTGTGGATGACAATATATATATATATATATATATATATATATATATATATATATATATATATATATATATATATATATACTCTGTAATTCAACTATGTACACGGATACAATGACCTAACGGTCTATTCCCACGTAGATAAATAAATATAAATATCTACATATTCTGTTAAGAAAAATCACTCGGTTAAATAGACCAGTCGGACCGTTTTTACACAATCTCTATTGATTGATTGATCTGCTTGTATAAAGTCATATCAATTCTCCCCG
>OZ038515.1:902500-945000 GCA_964036315.1 Acanthosepion esculentum | reverse complement strand
ATGGTAATAGTCATTTTGTTACTGCAATTAATTCATTCGTGAAAATTTATCCCTTTGACCGAAGTTAATACATGAGAATTTAGTTAACTCATTTAATAATTTATATAAAGATCAATCTTATATACCGAGGACAATAGATAGATAGATAGATAGATAGATAGATAGATAGATAGATAGATAGATAGATAAGAATGACAATGAGATAGATAGAGAAAGAGAGAGAGATGCATGCGTACATACATAGTTAAGATAGATAGATAGATAGATAGATAGATAGATAGATATGTTGCGGACCCGATAGCGTTGCAGAGCTGTTCTACGAAAAGATGGCCTTGTGCCAGACACTACACACGACTACCGAATCCACTAACAAAGTAAAAATAAGTAGACAAGAGGAACGACGAAGGTATAGGAACAAATATAAATCTTTTTTTTTAAGTAATTTGTCTCCACAGTGGAGACCTTCAGTAAAGTTACTGGAATTTTTGCAATCAATGAAAAGGTTGTGACAAGTAGTCGAGATTTTTGTAATGTGTGTGTAATGTTATATTTTTAAGGTACTGGTTCGTAATGGTTATAGTTCAAAGAATATGAGAAGTTCTCATTCTTCATGTTGAAGGTTTCAAAGATCCCTGGTCATGGACGTAGGCAGGTTCGAACAGGATGTTCGCATCAGGACGAGAAATAAGTCATTGAAAAAGGTGATGTGATGACAGTGTTGTAAGCGCAAGGGTTACATGCGACGAGCCATGAGGGACTAAACAATATTTGCTGGTAAGATATCCCTGTCTGAAATATGGGCTAACAGACGAGGGATAAATGAGTCGTCTATCCTGTTCAGTGTCCTGGCGGCGACTAAATTCGAAAGCAGTTTGTCCGTGACGTCAGAGAAAATCGCGGGCAAAAACAAAACATCAGCAGCAGCTGCCTTCCTCACTTTTGGTTAAGAACAACCGTTTACTGCTATTACTAGCTGAAAGTGAAAGGAAGCGGTGGAGAAACTCGCTCGCGCGTAAAATGAAAGTGGAAATACCGTGTTATTCCACAGATAGATAGATAGATAGATAGATAGATAGATAGATAGATAGATAGATAAGAATGACAATGAGATAGATAGAGAAAAGAGAGAGAGATGCATGCGTACATACATAGTTAAGATAGACAGATAGATAGATAGATAGATAGATAGATAGATAGATAAGGATGACAGTGAGGTATATAGATAGAAATACATACATGAATAATTAAGAATGATAGAGATAGATAATAGACAGATAACGAAAAAACTGTGATAGATATATAGATAGACATCAATACATATATAGTTAAGATAGATAGATAGATAGATAAAGAATGACAATGAGGTTAGATAAAGAAAGAGAGATATATACATACGTACGTACATACATACAAAGTTACATAGATAGATAGATAGATAGATAGATAGATAGATAGATAGATAGATAGATATATGAGCAGAATATAATATAATAGGTAGATAGATAGATATATAGATAGATAGATAGATATAAACGGAATGTAATAGATATATATATATATGGACATATATGAGCAGAATATAATATAATAGATAGATAGATAGATAGATAGATAGATAGATAGATAGATAGATAGATAGATATGGAAATATATGAGCAGAATATAATATAATAGATAGATAGATAGATAGATAGATAGATAGATAGATAGATAGATATAAACGGAATGTAATAGATATATAGATATATATATATATATGGACATATATCAGCAGAATATAATATAATAGATAGATAGATAGATAGATAGATAGATAGATAGATAGATAGATAGATAGATAGATATGGACATATATGAGCAGAATATAATATAATAGATAGATAGCTAGATAGATAGATAGATAGATAGATAGATAGATAGATAGATAGATAGATAGATAGATAGATATGAATAATATGAATGAGATCGATAATGAATGTTCATGCTCCAATGCTATATTGTGGAGATATTCTTCACGTATTTGATGGGAATCATAAATAAGCGATGTGCTGCGGATTTAGTAATGGATAGATTGAACGTTTTTAGATTGACATGTCGGAGTAAATAATTATTGTTAGAAGAGTACTCAAAGGGGAGATAACTGCGTTTAGCGAGAGAAAAAGAAGCTAGGAAAGCAGACTTTACAGAAGGAAGGTAAGGAATGGATTGGCTTCAAGTAAGAAGGAAATGTGTCGAGACGTTAAAGCGGTCAAGTAAAGTACGTCAAGGAAAAAAGACGAAAAGTTAAAACTGAAAATGATGGAGTGAAGATAGAAAGAAAGACAAGAAGAAAGACCTTTGAATAGCTTGAAACAAAGAAAGAAAGAAACAAACAAACAAACAAACAAATATACAAACAAACAAAGAGAGAAAGAAAGAAAGAAAGAAAGACGGGACCATTGAGTAGCTAGGAAGAAAGAAAGAAACAAAAAAACACACAAAGTGCCGATGAAAAGCATATAAGAAAGACTGAAAGAAAGAGCGAACTGTTGAATAGCTGGAAAGAAAGAAAGAAAGAAAGAAAGAAAGAAAGAAAGAATCAATCAAACACGCAAAACACCGATGAAAATCATATAAGAACGATTGAAAGAAAGAAAAAAAAACATTGAATAGCTGGAAAGAAAAAAAGAAAGAAAGAAAGAGAGAAAGAATCAAACAAACACACAAGATACCGATGAAAAGCATATAAGAAAAATTGAAAAAAAGAAAAAACCTTTGAATAGCTGGAAAGAAAGAAAGAAAGAAAGAAAGAAAGAAAGAAAGAAAGAAAGAAAGAATCAAACAAACAAACAAACACACGAAACGCCGATGAAAAGTATATAAGAAAGATAGAAAGAAACAAAAAAAAGAATACTTACCAGTGGGGAACAAAAAAAGGAGAAATAAAATGGGAAATATTAACATCCGAGCGTAGAACACAAAACATTTTGAATAAGTCATAGATAGATAGATAGATAGATAGATAGATAGATAGATATGAACAGACTGAGATAGATAGATAGATAGATAGATAGATAGATAGATAGATAGATAGATAGATATGAACAGGGATAGATAGATAGATAGATAGATAGATAGATAGATAGATAGATAGATAGATAGATAGATAGATATGAACAGACTGAGATAGATAGATAGATAGATAGATAGATAGATAGATAGATAGATAGATATGAACAGAGATAGATAGATAGATAGATAGATAGATAGATAGATAGATAGATAGATAGATAGATAGATAGATAGGTGAGAAATATTAAAATAATGTTCTCAAGAAAGGAATTACACTCCATAGAAAGAAAGATATACACAAACAATGTCGCAACTTTAAAAAAATGAATATTTGAAAAACTGTCTCGGAATATATGAAATAAAGAACACGTGTGAATGAAACTTAAAAAAAAAAAAAATTAAACTGAAATCGAACTGAAGGGAAGAGAAATACAAAAAACATAATCCGATAGTCCCGATTTCTTTTTTCCTTTACCTTGTTTTTCAAACATAAATTATCTTTCTCCGAATTCTTTCAAAGAAACCGGAAATAAATCATGCCCAAATATTGAAATGTTAATTTTTATTATGCATCCACATTTTATGCACGATATACACACACACACATATACACGCACGTATATAAAGAGATAAAGAAACATAGATAGCTAGATAGATAGCTATATATATATATATATATATATATATATATATATATATATATATATATATATATATGTAACGTAAATCATTCAAACGAAAAACAAATACATAAATTGAATACGCACTACATAATTGATATATATATATATATACTAGACCATCGATATCATATATATGTGTATGTGTAAGTATGTGACAGAATATACATATGTATATTTGAAACAATATAATTATATTAGTAGGTCTGATGAATTGAATGGTGATTACGATGCCAGTGTAATAAATTATAACAATGAAATATTAGTTTCAGTATTTCATATAATATATGTATATATATATACATATATATATATATATATATATGCATATATATATATATATATATATATATATATATATATATATATATTACATAAATATACGTATGAGAGAGAAGGAACTTAGATAGACAGGCAGATAAATGAATATATATAATCTACCATATATATGTGTATATGTGTGTGTGTGTGTGTCTTAAACATTATGCATATATATATTTCAAACAATATATATATATATATATATGTGTGTGTGTGTGTGTGTGTGTGTGTGTGTGTGTGTGTGTGCAATGGCGCA
This sequence comes from Acanthosepion esculentum, assembly GCA_964036315.1. NCBI lineage: Eukaryota > Metazoa > Mollusca > Cephalopoda > Sepiida > Sepiidae > Acanthosepion > Acanthosepion esculentum. Next base: position 940,692 of record OZ038515.1, on the reverse strand, counting down.
GGCACTCGTATCCGAGGATGCGATTCTACAAAGGCGGTAAGCAAATTCCCATTTCAGACGACTGCTCAGACATATTTTTGCATGTCCAACACCCACACAGCACACTTGTGGTTTATACTGCAACTATGCTGAGCATGCCATAGTTACAGTTTATATACATATACCTATATGTGCGTATATATATATATATATATATATATATATATATATATATATATATATATATATACAAATATATATATATATATATTTAAATACATTTATATATATTATGTTTAACGTTCTTTTTATAGATACAAGTATTTAAGCAAATGCTCTGTTTTATAATAAACAGTATTAAATAACATTTACCGGCCTGAATGTCCGAGAAATTTTCATAGAAAATTTTCGCTCTCCGATATATATAAATATATATATATAAATGTCTTTAAATAAATTGTCGGACTATGTCCAATTCTAAAAATATATGATCTCATTTGTTTACATTTGATACGTTAGAGCAGATATGAATAGAAGAGATTCATGGAAGATTTAAGTTTAAAGATAGTAAAATCGACCTTGCTAACCAGACGCTGCTCTGTGGCCGAAAGGTTAAGGCACATCACGCGAAATGATGGTTCCGTATAGGATACAGGTTCGATTCCTGTCTATGAAAATTTTTCGGACATTCAGGCCGGTAAATGTTATTTAATACTGTTTATTATAAAACAGAGCATTTGCTTAAATACTTGTATCTATAAATGTCTTTAAATGTATCTATAAATGTCGTATATATAAATGTCTTTAAATAAATTGTAGGACTATGTCCAATTCTAAAAATATATATATACATATATGATAGAGAGAGATGTACTTTCGATAGATAGATATGGAACAAACCATGTTCAATTGATAGATAGATATTGAACACACTGAGATAGATAGATAGATAGATAGATTCATACATGCATATATACATACATATATATGAACAAATTGAGATCAATATATATAAAAACATATGTAAAGATAGATAGAACTAAGCTTACACAGATAACACGCACACGCATTTACTTACTTGCAAATACACATACAGGCATGTATATGTGTATATATATGTAGGTGTGTGTGTGTGTCCGCTTCTCAAGCACAAAATCGGCTTAGATACCATGAAAAATTCTTTTAACAACAAATATTCAATTTGATCTAGTTAATTCTATGGAAATGGAAAAACGGCAAATTGGGATTTCTCATATTTTGGCGCGCAAAATAGATTTGGTTAAAATTTTTCACTGGCACACGGAAGCATATTCAGTAATTTTCCCAAAAGATAAATTTTTCAATAAAATTTTTAAAAAATAAAGAGCTTTCTGGAAAAACTAATTTTTTATATTTTCTGGGATGGTGGTGTATCATAGGTTCAGCCAAAACTCGGCATATTACACGAACCAATTACGGTAAGATTTTCTTCTTCTTCTTCTTCTTCTTCTTCTTCTTCTTCTTCTTCTTCTTTGGGTGGTAGGTGTACGGATGGTGATATTTGGCTAAAATAGTACAGACGTTGATTTCAAAAGCAGAAAGATTTCGATGCTAAATCGAGTGAAAAGCTTGCGGCCATATCACGTGGAAGCATCGGTTCTCTTTTTTATCACAAACTTAAGCAACGTTTAACCTAGTCAGTACCTAGATGGGTGACTGTCAAGGAATACTGTTGTTTGGTAGTGGAAGATTGCTCATTTTCCTCTCAGCTGCCTCTTTTCTACAGAGGCCACATCGGAGACCCATCGCCCAATATATCGCTATTTGCATGGAAAAGATTCTAATGAACTCGTTTCCTTAGTTGAACCAGTTCAAACATGTCTATCACAACTCTGTGACTATTTTCAAGGCACATGTTCTGATTTACTGCATTCATTAGTTTAGACCTTTAAAACTAAGTCTATCAAAAGTCGGTCACTATTTCCATAGCAAATGTACTGATGAGCTACATTCATTACTTTCACCAGTTCAGACCTTTACAGCTAAGCCTATCACAACTCTGTCACTGTTTACATGGCGATTGTCCTGATCAGCTATATTCTTTACTCTCACCAATTCAATGGCGGCGTTCAATGAAGAAACATTGACAAATCCATTGTCAAGATTAATGTTCACTGAAATGAGAGCGAGGGAAAGCTGGCGGCCATATTACTCGGAAACAACGGTTCTCGTCTGATCATCGAAGTTAAGCAACACTGAAACTTGTCAGTACGTAAATGGGTGACTGTTAGGGAATACCGCTGTTTGTTATTCGAGGACTGCTTATTTTCTTCTCAGCTGCCTCTTTTCTACAGAGGTGACATCTGGGACCAATCACCCAATATATCTCTATTTCCATGAAAAATATTCTAATGAACTCGTTTCATTATTTAAACCAGTTCAAAAATAAATCTATCACAACTCTGTCACTATTTCCAAGGCAAATGTTCTGCTTTGTTACATTCATTACTTACATTACTTTAGACTAGGTATGTCCAATATTTCGCTAAAAAGTGGTATACCTTGACGAAAAAAGGTCCCCAAATTGATAAAACAATTTTTAACGTTTAAATATTTATGTTGTTATTAAAGAGGAAAGACCAAAGTATTTTCTGAATATTTTTTCAGATTTTTTAATCCTTCCTATAAATGTTAAAAATGTTATTAAAAAATCTTGTTTTTTTTTCGAGTCAAAAAATTTCCTAAAATCGAACTTATCGACATTTCTGTCGGAAAGATCATAGTTTGTTAGTTAAAAAATCATGAAAAATCAATTACACCTTTTTCTTTTGTTATCTTAGGAAATTTAGAATGATTAAAGTATACTTAATGTAATTTGAAAGAAACATTACTTACATTTTTAGCAGAAAATTTTTTAAGAGAGATATTTCCAACCAGGGTGGTCTATTTTGACAGGCGTTAATTGATGTACGTCAATATATTCACAACTTACGGCACGGAAATTTATTGGACGGTAGCGCAGAAGTGATATAATTCGTTCTAATTTTAAGTGAATCTGGTTAGTAGATTTTTTTTTAAAAATTCACTTTCAAATTTTTTTTTTTTTTTTACCTTACGTTTGAGAAAGAATTCTGCACTGAAAATAACATTTAAATTATGAAAGAAAATCAAATTTTACAAGTAAAAATAAAACAGTAAAAAAAATACATTTTTTTAAATTGAGTTTTATTATTTCAGTCATGAAATATTTTTCTGAGAATATAAAAATTACATGAAACACCATTAATTGAAACGGGTTAACTTAATGAAATGAGATTTTATTTCTTTTTTATTAAGGCAGATTTTTTTCTATTTATTAATAATTATATGGCAGTAATATGAGTTTTATTTTATTTATTGATAAAATTAACATGCTATGTTGGTTTTGTTTTGACTCAACAAGTATTTTTTAGTTTGAGTAGTAGCGAGCTAACTCCAGAAAATTTAAACTCCAAAAATCGTTTTAATTGATAATTTGTCGTGTGGATAATAATTCCAAAGTAATGTACAATGAATTTATGCATTCGATTTCAAACTTGAAAATTTGGGTGGACTTCCAAGGGCGTTTTTTTTTTGTAATTGTAAATAGTCAATATTTTCTTTTATCCCACTATTCGATTATATTTGAATAGAAAAAGAAAAAAAAATGAAAATAATACGACGATATTCAGAAAACTTGACAAGCGTTGTTTTGTTGTTACTGAACGAATCAAAGCCATTTCTGAAGTAAAAAAAAAACTTGCTTCTATCAAAGGAAACTACTCATGTGACATTATTTCAACAATGTGCATCCGTACTTTCGTTGTAGACGATTTTAAATACAATTTTGGAATATTAAAAATTATTTTTAAAATAATTATGGTTGTCAGATTTTAATAAGCTTTCAAATTTATGATCTTTAAAAAGTAGAGAACATAATATATCATTTCCATAAGGTCGCAGAAAGAACTTAATGTATAAATATATAACAACCTTTTGTCATATTGTGTATTTAAAATTGAAAAAAAAAAGAAAATTAATGTAAAAATTCATTGTTCATCAAAAAAATTTTTTTCTTTCAGATAATAATTACCTTCGTATATATATTATTCAGAAAAGCCATTAAAAACTTTCTTAATTAAATATTGTCTTAGTTTTATTGGGTTTTGTATTTTTACAATTGAGGTAAAAGTTTGGACAATTTCGGACATTTTTTTAACAAAAAAATCGATGATTTAGATTTTTCAGACTTTTGTGCATTCAATTAAAAAAATAAATTCAGGTTGCAAATAAGTTTTTTTTTGTGTTTTCATAAAATTAAGTTCGAGTGGGGTAACAGATATAAAAAATAATTATTTATACCATGACTTTCAAAGAGACAAACATTTCTAAAATAAGTTCATTCATTTCTGGATAAGTTCTGAAGTTTTCATTAAAATCCAACGAGTAGTTAATTTTTACAAGAATTTCGAAATTAATGTGTCTTTCAACTGACAAAAAAAAAACAACTAAAAAAAGACGCTAAAATGGCCAAAATTGGACATACCTACTTTAGACCTTTACAGCTAAGCCTATCACAACTCTGTCACTGTTTACATGGCAAATTTACTGATCAGCTACATTCTTTACTCTCACGAATTCAATGACGGCGTTCAATGAAGACACATGGACAAATCCATTGTCAAGATTAATGTTAACTGTATCACATCAGTCGACTATGCATATAATAATTGTATCTTCAAAATCGGTTAAAAAGAAATATACGCTAATTTCTACATAATGGTTATTATTTTTAAATCATTTCACTGTAAAGAAGGGGATAAAGCCCCTAAGTATTTTCTGGTTATTGAGAGTGACAACTAATGAGAAATCCTCATTGCATAGAGAGTACAATAAAAGACAGGCTTCAAAACGATAGAAAATAACGATTGACGTTTCATTTCAATTTTTGAAGATTGTATTTAACAGGAAAGCAAGATGTGAGTTCACCAAGAGAGAAATTTGAGAGAAGACCCTATTAGTCTAGAACTTACGGTTTAATTTAGCAATGTCAACGATTAAATGAGACCTAACTGCCCATAGAGCACAACGCTTAAATTCATGATGTCAAAGTACTAAAGTGGAAAGCTCAACAGAAGATTTATCTTGAAAATATTTATAGAATATTTATAGAAAATTTACTGAGAAACTACGTGGCTAAATTCATTAATTCTATTAGTTTAGAACTTAAAAGCTAAGACAATCACAGCTCTATCAGTATTTCCATGGCAAATGTTCTGATGAGCTACATTCATTAGTTCCACTAGGTCAGAAATAAGTGATTCGATTTTCGAGGCAATTCTGAGAGAATTGGAAGTCCCACCAGGATTCATTATTGGCGGCCACAATCTTAACAATATAAGATACGTAAATGACACAGTGCTCATAGAAGACACAGAAAAGAAATTACAAAATCGCCTCCAGAAGGTAGCGACTGAGGACGAGACGGAACTAAGCATAAACTCCAAGAAGACAAGGTATGGTTACAATAAAAGGATGAGCCCGAAATGCGATTTGCAGGTCGGTACACTAAAATCATTCAGGTGTGTAAATTTAAATATCTGGGAAATGTTTTGAGAGATGACGGTAAGTGCGACGCTGAGATCCGAAGAGCGTAATGGGGTGGCCAAATGAGACCTAACGGTTATATTCATTATATCAAGGTACCAAAATGGAAAGCTCAACAGAAGATTTATCTTAAAAATATTTATAGAATATTTACTGAAAAGCTGCGTTGCTAAATTCATTAATTCTATTAGTTTAGATCTTTAAAGCTAAGAAAATCACAGCTCTATCCGTATTTCCATGACAAATGTTATGTTCAGTTACATTCTTTAGTTTCATCACTTCAGACCTTTACATCTAAGCCTATCACCACTTTATCACTATTTCCATGTCAAATGTTCTGATGAGCTACGGTCTTTAGTTTCATCACATCAGACCTTTACATCTAAGCCTATCACAACTCTATCACTATTTCCATGGCAAATGTTCTGATGAGCTACGTTCTTTAGTTTCATCACATCAGACCTTTACATCTAAGCCTATCACAACTCTATCACTATTTCCATGGCAAATGTTCTGATGAGCTACGGTCTTTAGTTTCATCACATCAGACCTTTACATCTAAGCCTATCATAACTCTATCACTATTTCCATGGCAAATGTTCTGATGAGCTACGGTCTTTAGTTTCATCACATCAGACCTTTACATCTAAGCCCATCACCACTCTATCACAACTCTTTCACTAGTTACAGAATCTAAGTTACGGCGCTGAGAGAATGATTGAAGCCGAAATTCCAAGTCAAAACACTTAACGCTACAGATTCTTCTTGGGAATTTGTCGAGAATCTCTAGATACATTTCAAACGCACCAAACCAGATGTTGCCGAAATATTTAATGTAGGCCTGAAAAAATTTACCAGAAAAAAATATGTCCATACAAAAATTCTAGCACTACTCAGTGCTCTTTTTTTCTAGAAGTAGATTTAGCAACTGTCTCGATATAATCTTTCTGATTTGCTTTTTCACTGTTCCAGTCCAGGAAAATAGTCACGGTTTCGAATGCCGTGTCCTTAAGTTGACAAATCCTACCGACTTCAGTGACTGATAAAACACGACCTCCCATTCTCAATTTGTTCCAAGAGAAGTTAATAATGGCAGATATCTCTTCTTGTAAGAGCGACGGCTAAAAGGTTTGCCATGCAAACGTATTCTCGTCAACAGTAAGGCTCATTCTTCACAGTATATCCTACTGATGTGTCCTTGTGTGGTAGGATCCGTAAGAAATGATCAATGGCCTTTCGCTGTGGGCTAATGGTTAAGCAACAAATATATCAAAAGGGACGGTCTAAGAGGCAAGCGAGAAATTGATGTTAAAAGTCAAGCACGTATAAATATTTAACTACCTTGCAACGATATAACAGATGATGGAAAATTAGACACCAAACTCCGAAGGCGTATTGGATTAGGGTAAGATGCCTTCCTTATTCTAAACAGTATTAAGAAACAGGAAAATTTAATTAGAAACAAAAAAAAATAGTGATGAATTGCAATGCAATATCAGTCCTTCAAAGTGGCAGTGGATGTTGGACAATTTCCTTATAGAGGAGGATAAATAATCCTCAATTAAGATGATGCTCAGCCCGAACGATGCTGAGAATGCATTGAACTGGACATTTGCGTAAAGACGACATTTTAGAGAGAATTGAAAACAGAAAGGACACTTATAGTTTCTTAGAATCAGAAAAACATAAATTAAAATTTCTGGCATACATAATGAGAAAAGAGAGCTTGGAGAATGTGACACTCACAGGACAATTTGGAGTAAAATGTCAAGAAACCTACCAAACGAATTTGTTTAATGGATGACAGAAAAAGGAATGAGAAATATAGGAAAAACAAAATTGCTATGAATTTACGAGGGATGGAAAATTGTGGAGAGCCATTATCAACCCCCATCCTGAAGAGACACAGCTCATCTGAAAAGCTTTTCATTGCAGTCGTTTATGGAAATTCGACATTTTTGAGAAAAGTAAACTTCCAAAGTAGAGGCGGCTGATTGGTTCGAAAGAGTAGGTTTCTTTTTTTTTTTTTGTAGTGGACTTCCAATGCTATAACTGGATACTTGATATAAGTTTAGAACATAATTGATTGGTTCGTTTTTTTTTTTTACTGTTTATCAACCCTTTGCGGATTATTTAAAACCAGAAAATAATTTTTACTTTGCAAGATTTTTTTTTATAATAATGATTTAGTGATATAATAATTACTAATTAACACATACCAGGAAGGAGAATATGTGAATTCATGGATGAACTTTATCAAGGCAAATAATAAAGTCCGTCAAAGCCAATGATAAAGTCTATCAGGGGTAGAAACGCGTCGGCTAAAATATGTTTTCATTTTTTCTTTATTTATATTGTCCATTCACAGATATATATTTTAGTTACAATTGAAATTTTACACATACACACACATACACAAACACAGATATATTTGTAAAGGATGCGATGGATAAATTGTCGTCTAAATTACGAAAAAATGAAAATAACTCTGACATCACATTTTAACAGATATATTTACCAAAATTACACAAAAATATCTTGGAATACTAAAGAATAAATGCATTCAATAAAATCGGCATTGGCTTCAATCACGGCGTCCCGACGACTTCGGAATATCCTGCACCTCTTCTGGACGGTCTTCAGTTCATCTTTGGTGTTACAAAGGAGTTTTGTTGGTCTCTCGCTCAACTGCACTCCACAAAATCAAGACGATTGCAGTCTGAGAAGTTTTAGGTGGCCAGATGTAAGGGGTGATAAGGTCGCAGAAATCGTCTGAAATCATGACAGTTTTCTCCTGCCTTTATGACATGGTGCAGAGCCCTGTTGTCAGATAAAGGGTCTTCCAGCAGACACCCTCTTGACCCAAGGAAGCACCACTTGATGTAGGCCTCTGTGTTGATCAGATGCCTTCACCAACACATTCGGGAGTTCTTTTCTTATCAGAACCATCAGAGTGAGTTTTCCGAGCCGTCTTACCTTCGTAATCACCATTATACTCAGCCAACTCTTTCCGAATCTTCCACACTTTCCTCAGATTGACACCCAAACGCTCTGAAATAGTTGTATTTGCGCTTCTGGTGCTAATACCAAGCAGAACAGCATGCCGTTTCTAAATTTCTAGGGGAGTGAATTACGTCGTGGTGCCTTTTTTCTCAAAGACAGTGCCCAAATAATCCTAATATACTGTGTAGTTGCCAAAATCAAAAGTAATAAATGCGCATGCGCGAAATTAAAAATATAAAATGGCAACTATTTACCCATGGCAACCTGTATATAATATAATATATATGATAGTAAAGACAGTGTTCACGTATGCTTCTTACATGTAGATATAGTAAACCTATTAAAGAAATTCAAGAGATAAAGGAACAAAAATAATATTGATAATAAGACTAATAATATGCTTTGTATATTAGTCAGCCATTTTATTATTTGGAAGCATGATGAGAAAAGATGTCCTCTGTTTTTTCATTTAATCATTCTTCTTTCTTTTTTCATTTTTTCCTTTTAAACTTTCCCTTCTTTCCTTTTCTATTCTTTGACATTTCTTTCTTTTTGTATCCTTGTTCTTTGTCAACTTTCTATTCTTTACTCATATTTTATCATTTAGAAGTCTGACGCGATGTCGTCTGTTCTTTCATTTAATCATTCTTTCTTTTCATCTTTTTACTTTTAATCTTTCTTTTCTTTTATATTCTTTAACATTTCTTTCTTTCTTACCCTTGTTCTTTGCTAACTTTCTATTCTTTACTCATATTCATGGAGTATTGCTGCCATATATGGTCAGGAGCCCCTTCTGTTTGCCTCGGGGTTCTTGATAAGATCCAGAGACGGATATGCAATGTAATTGGCCCTGACCTGGCATCTCGTCTGCAGTCGCTCTCTCGCAGACGTGCCGTTGCCTCTCTCTGTCTTTTTTACAAATACTTTCATGGTAATTGCGATGAGCTGCTTTTACTGGTTCCCAGACTTCACGAATTCAAGCGTCCTACGAGGCTGGCATCCCGCTCTCACCATTTCACTGTTAAATGTAGCCGTCTCTTCTACTCCAATAGCTTCATATCTCGCACCTCTCGTCTGTGGAATTCCCTTCCCTATTCCTGTTTCCCTGATAGCTATAATCTCCAACTATTCAAATGTAATGTCAATCTACATCTCCAGTTGCCTTGATCTATCCACTATCCTTCTCCTCATCCTTTCCTCTATCACTCCTATCTGCTCTTGCTCCAAATCCTCTGTAAACTCTTTGCGTGGCTTCCCGCCTTGCTTGGGGTGAAATTCTTAAAAAGATAAATAAATAAAAATTATCATTTAGAAGTCTGATGAGAAAAGATGTCGTCTGTTCTTTCATTCAATCATTCTTTCTTTCTTTTCATCATATTCCCTTTAATCTTTCTTTTCATTTCTATTCTTTAACATTTCTTTCTTTCTTTTTCTTTGCTAACTTTCTATTCTTTCCTCAGATTTTATCATTTGGAAACATGATGAGAAAAGATGTCGTCTGTTCCTTCATTTAATCATTCTTTCTTTTCATCATTTTCTTTTTTAATCTTTCTTTCTCTCCTTTTCTATTCTTTAAAATTTCTTTCTTTTTTCCTCTTTATTCTCTGCCAACTTTCTATTCTTTCCTCCTATTTTCCTTCCGCACTCACAGACTTTCTGTTATACTCACAAAAATTATGCTTCACCCTCTGATTCCTCCGTCTAGACACACAGTTAAATTATTTCCAGTTTGTTGCCGGCCAAGTCATGTCAAAGGTCAATTTCACGATGACTCTCCTCTGCTCAAATTTTTTGGCACCAATCTTGAATGCACTTAACTTTTTTCACGGAAGCGACCTTTGCGATGTTTGACGGATATGTGTATAAATTATCGAAGATTTATAGGGCATAATATTGCATGTATCTTTTGTCTTATACGGAAATATTTAACAGTCGATACATTTTTACGTCTTTAAATTAAATTGAATAAATTAGCAATATTTTTCAAGAAGAAATAGGTTTAAAACAATATTTGATCTCGAATCCAAGATAAATAGATTTGCGTATTATATATATATATATATACATATATATATATATCCAAGCCGTTATCCTTTACTCCACCGTGCCTCCTCTATATATATATATATATATATATATATATATATATATATATATATATATATATATATATATATATATATATATATAGAGAGAGAGAGAGAGAGAGAGAGAGAGAGAGAGAGAGAGAGAGAGAGAGAGAGAGAGAGAGAGAGGAGGCACGGATAACGGCTTGGATTGAGGAATCGGAGAGCCGAGTTCGAATTCCAGTCGAATCCATTCACTTACGTGCTAATACCCTTGGGAAAGGTGTGAATCCTCCTCATGTGTCGATATGGTGTTTTCCTTTCGTCTTTCAACGATAATGTGATTAAGCTTATCAGACAATACGAAAGGAACTTACTTAAAATAATCTTATCTATATTATTTAATGAAACATGCATTAATATATATATATATATATATATATATATATATATATATATATATGTGTGTGTGTGTGTGTGTGTGCTATATATTTGATTCTCAAATACATCCGTCTGCCCAGTTTTATTCACATGTCTAAGGTCAACCAGTGGTATTGTTTTCACTCTCTTTACAAATGAACCGCACGATAGAATCACCTATCCCAGGCGGGCAACATCAAGAAATCACCCTCCTGGCATTCTAACTACTAGGACCCGTGCACATAATTACATATAGACACAAATATAAAGGACCCATATCTAACTATTCCTGAACGAAATTCTTATAGACTCAAATATGAATGACTAATATTTACTCATAAATCACCAATATTTAACCTATTCCCGAATCAAAGGCCTAGAGTCCCAAGTACAGGTTGCCATAATGCAAATGTCACCAGCAAAGAATAGTAAGTATTATATCTGAGTCTGAAGCATGCACTTGGTTCTGGAATAGGTAAATGTTGGTCGCTTTTATAGGATCCCGTAGAAATGCTTCCCACATTTTAAAGGTTGACATAAAGACCAAAGTAAGTGCTGTTAAAAATTTGTTTTTAAACAAAGGCCTACAGTTTTCATTCATATTGTTTTAAAAATGACATCCCCAAATGCTGGCCTCAAATCGCCATACACTGTTGAAGACTGTTTCTAAACTTTTTCATCCAAGCGTCATTTATGATGGTATATCGGCCAATTTTTTTGACGGATAGCACCCTTTAATTCTTCAATGTTTGCTGGTCTATATTTGTAGACCCCAGCTTTTAAGTAACCCCAGAAAAAATAACGCAGGGATTGAGATCGGGCGAGCGTGTCACCGCGTAAGGAAATCAAATGTCCTGGAAGCATCTCTCCCAAAGCTTCCATTGTTTTTTCTCACTCTGCGTGCAGTGGCTCTATCCACATCAGAACTCCCAATGTCACTGAGTTTTGGTAATCTCCACAAACCGGTCATATGTTACTGTAACTGAATTGTCTTCCTCCTCAAAAAGTAAGTGTCCCATACCGCAAATTTCGCAACTGTGCACCACACAGCCAATCGTTCGCTGTGTATAGCACTTTCATGGAGCTGCCTTGGGTTATTTTCCGCCCAGAAGCAGCGAGGAAGATGAACGTGAGCTTCAGTAAGAAGAACGGCATTTGCAGGACCCATTTGAAGGATATCGCTGCCGCATGCCACGCGACTTCCCCAGACGCGTTCTTGCAGTTACTGAACAAATATTATTTTATATGGATGGGACTTCAGTGTCTAAAATTCTTCTGAATGCTCAATCAGACGAGCTCAGAGCAGAAGCATGTTTACGGACTGAATGTGTAGAAGATTGCCCAACAGATTCTCTCACAGCCTGGACATTTTCTGAAATTCGAGCGCTTCGAGATCTTCCAGGTTGATTCCTTTTAAGCGCTGAACTTGTGGCCCTGAAATTTTCAACCCATAGCAGTATCGATATTCTATCCGGGACAGCAGCATTCCGACGTAACATGAAACGGACACTAAAAGGTCCCCGTGTTGCATTTATAGATTAACCATTCTTAAGAAAACGTTTCAACAGCAAACGTATGGTTTTCACCTTTTCAAGCCATAGTGGTAACTGATGGTATCTGAAAATATGTTACGCCACTGGTTAGATGAAGATGTCCTTGCCCCTTACCTAATTTCACTAGCACTGCACAGGCGAGAGTTTAAAATGTGGAAGGTATTTCTATCTACCCCTGTATAGGTGACCAATATTTACCTATTCTCGAACCAAATGCTTAAACACTCCTAAATGTATATATATATATATATATATATATATATATATATATATATACATATATACGCCATGAGCAGATATGAATGTACGTGAGAGAATCATGGAAGTTTGTAGTTTAAATGTATAAACATAAAAATGTCTTTATATATATATATATATATATATATATATATATATATATATATATATATATATATATATGTCTTTATAAAAATGTCTTTATATATATATATATATATGTCTTTATAAAAATGTCTTTATAAAAATGTCTTTATATATATATATATATATATATATATATATATATATATATATATATATATATAAAGACATTTTTATGTTAATACATTTAAACTACAAACTTCCATGATTCTCTCACGTACATTCATATCCGCCCATGGCGTATCCAAATGTAAACAAATGACGTCACACATTATGAAATGGACAAAGTCCGACAATTATGTTAAGACATTTTTTTTATGTTTATAGATTATTTTTGTAGAATTCTTTATTCGGAGGACGAATATTTTCTATGAAAATTTCTCGTAACATTGTTACGCAGCAAAATACTAAATCATTTTTAGACTTGTATAATGTACATGTGTACACCTGTATTAACACCTTGTATTAATAAAGGAATTCTATTAGTCATTTGTCTTGGTAAAATTACAAAAATCGACTTTCTACGGGTACGTTCTTTTTTTGGGGGGTGGGGTCGTACTGTATTCAATTTTTTTCATACTTTGCGCGAACGAGAATGTTCGCATTCGCCGCTTTTCTCAGTCGAATAGGTCAATTTTGAAGTTTCATGGTTTGAAGGAAATTTTAGCTATTTTTCACACTTTCTAGACGGAAGCACACGGGAATTAACAGTTAGTACCCAAGAACAATAATTGTGTCGCACAGTATTATTTACCTATTAAGAAACCAATAAAGACTTACAACAGAAAACATAAATGACCGATATTAATCTATTCTTCTGAATTGAAATATGAATGACCAATATTTATCAATCCGACAACCGAATAAATATTTATTATCTGAAAATATAAATGACCGATATTTTACTATCTACGAATCAAGTAAATGTTAATAGCTTCATATATAATTTTTTAAAATGATTTCGATATTAAATAACCTATCAAGATTTGACTCATCATAAAATCAGCCAAGCTAATCCAACCCTCAACAATTAATGGTCCAAAACAAAACTGGACTTTCTTTTTTCATTCAAGCCGATCGAATGAAGCGAGCAAGATTTGGCGCAAAAATCATAAATTCTAAATATCGTATAAAAGTTGTGTCTCGCCTAAATCAGAGAACTGACTGAGAAGGAACTTTCAGGGAAACTACAATGCCTTCATGAAAGAGTAGTAAGTTCAATACCCACTTGATGCCCCATTTTAAAGAATATATCGTGAATCGTCCTGCTTTAGGAATTAGAAAGAGCTATAACACTTAGTGGACTTGAGAAGTTTAATTTAACTGTGACCACGTTCTTTCCATTTTGACGATAATGCTCGAACGAAAATGTCAATTGCATGTAATTGTTACACTGTTTACGGCCATATCACATTTAAACACTAGTTCCCGAACGATCAACAAAATTTAAAAATGTCGATCACGGTCAGTACATAGATGAATAACCGGTTGGAAATACCAGATGCTGTAAGCTTGGATGTGCGGGTGTTTCAATGGGTAATGGTTCTAGTTGTTAATTGGAGAGCCGAGTTCTAATTCCCGTTGAGTCCGTTATGTTCACTTACGTGAGAAAACCCCTGCGAATGGCATGAATCCCCCTCATATACTCCCAGATATGTATCGCTAAATTATTAATAACTCAAAACTTGTATCACTAAATCATTAGTATCTAAAAAATGTTAGGATCTAAAATTATTTAAATAACCTGCAGAGATGATAGCCCGTAAAAAAAACATGAACCAATCAGTCTAAACAAAATGGGGTTTAAATGTATCTTTTTACTTGTTTTCTCGTCTGTCTATTTATCGAAAGTACAGAACCTGGTTTAAAATGTTCACATTCTTTTAAACAAATTCACACAAAAATGTGATTTTCGTCCATTTTGAAGTGTTCAAAATATTTTTTTCTATTAAGTCATTTCTCCCAAAAATAGATTTTTTTTTAAACCCGGCAATTTTGAATCTTTGTGTTTGTATAAGATGGCATGTCAAAAACACGGTTTTACAGTTGATATCGGTTCTAAACTACATTCACTGCTCGGCCATGTTGACTGTTTTAATATGCGATGATTAGAATTTTAATAAAACCTAAACATGATGAAAGTGAATTTATACATTTTCTTTGTTCTTGAGAGTTGGCAGCAGAAACAATAAACACTATTAATTACATTATTTATTGGAATGGTTGGCAAAACATCGTCTAATTAACAACAGATTCGAACTTTATAAAATGGTAAATACAGTGTAATCCGGATATAAGAGAGTTGTCGGGACCGGAGAAGAAGTATCTTATATCCGGGTTTCTCTTATATCCGGATTTGGTCTATTTTATATAAATTAACACAGTCTCTAATTTGGGACAAGAGAAAATATCTCTTATGTCCGGGTTTCTCTTATATCCGGGTCTCTTATATCCGGGTTACACTGCAATAAGGATTTCCTTACAGCTAGTTCAATTTTGAAAATTAACTAAATGTTTATAAATTGATTAATAAAAATGTATTATTCTCATATTTATTTCTTTACAAATTGGTAAATACCAAATATTGCATTTTATTAGTTTTAATACAATTGTATTAGTTTTGAGAATGTTGTAAATATAAGATTATATTATCTATATATAACATCTTGTTAAAAACAATCAAATAAATAAACTTTATTAATTTTTATCTAAATTCTCACAAGCAAAAAATTTATAAATTCACTTTTATCGTATTTATACCTTAATCACCTATTGTCGATTTCACACTTCACCCCAGAGTTTTGAATAGGAATAGAGTTTTGTCCCTTGTCTCCTGTTTAGGGTTGGGTTTCCGGTTCCTTCTAAAGTATACTACAACTCTATATTCTAATATCTCCATCTGACATCTGAAATACTCTTAACTAATTATTTATTGTTTCCCCCTCAACGGAATTAGATTTCAACTCTGTACTTCTAATGTCTCCATCTGAAATGTTCTTAACTAATTATTTATTTTTCCTCCTTAATGGAATTAGATTTCAACTCCGTACTTCTAATATCTCCATCTGAACTCTGAAATGATCTAAATTAATTATTTATTGTTTCCCCCCTCAACGGAATTAGATTTGAACTCTTTATTTATTAGATAGGTTCACCTATCGAACGCTTCACACTCATCCCCGGTCTTTTGTACAGAGAGTTGAGTTTTATACCTTGTTTCATGTTTAAGATTGAGTTTCCAGTTCCTTCTAAAATCCCCTTCAACTCTATGTTCTAACGTCATCATCTGAACTCTGAAATGTTTTTTATTATTTATTTATATATGTTTACACAATAGAAGTGGATAGGTTCGCCTGTCGTCCGGTTCACATTCCTCCTCGATCTTTTGAACAGGTGTATAGGGTTATCACTTGTTTTCTATTTAGAATTGTTTTTCCAGTTTTTAGTTCTTTCAAAAGTATTTTCATTCTCTTTCACTACCTGTAGACTTTTGAGTCTTAGTGACAGTATCGCAGTGACAGTATTGGAGTGAATTGAAAAAACAATGTAATTGTAATCATCAGAAATTTCAAATGTCTCTTCCTGATGTTAAGTGTAAATGATTTTGTTGCCATTGTCCCTAACGTTGTGATATCTCACCTGTTCGGTCCGTGGTATTCTAAGCATCCTTCTGTACAATCACCTTTCTGTTTGTTCATGTCTCTTCTTCATTGATGAGGAGCTTGTCCAACATTCACTGCCATAGAGTAAAATCAAACATTCGTGGAATCAGGTGCATATCGTTTGAGCATCACTGCTTTGCATCATGTAAAACCTGGCCAACTGATTTTGAAATTGAGGGTTGATTTATCTAATTTCCAGGTAACTACTTACCATCGCCAAGATGTTAAAGTCGTAAACTAATCTGGACTGACAGGAATCCAGAGAAAACTGGACACGTGTTTCCAGCTTGTAAGTACATCTTCCGGTCCGTCAGTTTGATACAAGCGAGTCGACCCAGACGTAGAATAAAGACTAGAATTCTCAAGAGGGAGCTACAAGACTCCCAGTGACATAAGAAATTCAGAATATATAGAAATTTTTAGCTAAGGGAGAAATAATATTAAATGGACGTGTTATGAGTCATTGAAATAAGGATTTCCTTTTTTTTCATTTGATCGTTAGTAAATTAAGATTTAAGTAAATTTTTGTACCGTATTTCGCTGTTTAAAGACTATCCGATGCATTAGACGCCCCAAAACATTTTGAAGGAAGAACTGAACAGCATATTCCAAAATGAAAACCTGACTAGTCATGACAAAATTCATCACAGACTAAAAAGACGTACCTAATTTATGATAAATATTTAGAATTTAATAATTAGAAGAAAAGAAATCTCCCGTCACTGACCTTCTATATGGAGGTCGCAGGGTAGATTTTGGAGATATTCTATAGAAAAAAAAATGCGTTTCAAGAGTAGCAAAATAAGGAAACTAAAATATGAAAGCAATTTATTACCAAATTCTTCTGCCAATTTTGTAACATTTATAAAAATGAAGTAAAAATATGATGTGATATTCAGTATTTAATAGACAGAAAGGCATTTATGCTTTGGTCACAATTTATTTGATACTAGCTTAAAAGCTGCACTTCGTGCGGACTTTTAAGCTAGTTACTGTGAAAGAGGAAATGGGCGTCCCAACCCAAATTAAAGGGACCCTTTCGTCCACCTTAGATAACAGCAATGCTAATTTTTAAGAAATAACTTTAAATTCCTCAATTCACTCCATGAACTTCAAAATATTTAACTCTGATTCTGACTATAAGTCCATTTCCGGTTGAAAATCTGATTTGGGCCAAAATTGCAGTTCAGGCCGAAAACTGAGTTCTTCAAATCCCAAACTCCATGGAACTTCAACTGCGTAGAGTTCTTCAAATCACAAATTCTGCAGAACTTCAAAATCTCACATCACGAAATTTAACACTTTAACTCATATTCCTTGGCATCTTGAAAAAGTGAAACTGATTTTCTCAATTTACAAATGAGCTATTTATTTTCAATGAATTTAAAACAATTTTTTTTTAATTCACAAATTAAATTAAAAAAATGTTTAATTCACAAATTAAATTAAATTTTTTTTAATTCACAAATTAAATTAAAAAGTTTTAAAATACCTAACTTTTTCAGTTATTTTAAAATTTGAATTTTCAAATGTTTCCTCCTCATCAGGACACAAGTCTTAATTCTGGATGTTCAAACACCAGATGGAGAACAGATTTCCAATCCCGGGATCATCCTAATTCCAAAAAAGTATAATATGGCTATGTAGAGCAAGTGTGGCCCGAGTTAGAGAGGTTTCAGGCACCCTGGCGTAGAGACAGAATTTGCTGTTTATTTATTTACACATGGTAGACGTTTGCCTCATTTCGAGTTAGCATTTGTTTATAAATTTATACAAAAATGTTTATATAACAGTACGTAAATACACTAGTGTATTCTATATTCGATAGTAAAATACCTTTTATACTGTGCTTTTTATCCCATTAACTTTCAATTTTTTTAATGCACATTTTTTGGCCCAGACTGGTGTCTTAGGAGTTTATTTATTCCTTTGTTTAATTTCAGTAGTTACCGTTGTCGTTTTTATAGAAACTAGAACATCAAATATATATGTGTATAAAACATCAAAAAATATTCATTAGAAATAATTAAAAAAATACTATTCAAAATAATCATTATGTTTCTACTCGTGAAATGTAAAATTGTGACAGTATCTTCTTACGGCTAATAATAAGCACTCTAAAGGCTAAGTATTGTAAAATATACCTCTACAAATGCAATGTATGTAAGCAATTCAATGTAAATATAAGGAATAAGATCTAGTGAGGTTAATTTTAACAGATCCCTAAATGGGGGTCATGGCAGGTAATGGGTTAATAAGTTGAACGTTTAAATATAATAATTTCAAAAACGTAATAGCAAGTGCTTCTGAATTCAACAAAAATTGAGATTGAGTGATTTATTCGTTTGCTATGGGTTACCAACCCTTTACAGTTTATTTAAAGCCAGGAATTATTTTTAGATTGGAAATTTGTTTTTTGTTGATTTAAGATATTAATGGTTTAGTGATACAAGTCTAAATAATTAACCCATATCTGGGGGAGTTGATGTGGATTCATACCTTGCCCAAGAGTATTTGCGCTTAAGTGAATATAACGGAAATCAACGAGAATTTAACTCGGCTCTCCCATTAAAAATTCCGAGCTATTACCACTTACACTACTTAGACATCCAGCTTATAGCACCTGGTATTCCCAAGCAATCATGCATCGAGTTTCTGACCAGCCTCGGTCTTGCTTAACTTCAGTGTTTCAATGTGATGTTTTTTTTTGTTTTTTTTTTGTTTTTTTTTTGTTTTTTAAGCTTTTCACCCCAAGCAAGGCTGGAAGCCACTAGCACGCAAGGGGTTACAGATGGTTTGGAGGAAGAGCAGATAGGAGTGGTAAAGGAAAGAATGTGGATAAAGATAGTGGATCGATCAAGGCAAGGGGGTTACAGAAGATTTGTAGCGAGAGCAGACAGGAATGAAAGGGAAAGGATGTGGAGAAGGGTAGTGGATAGATCAAGGCAACTGGAGATGTCGATTGACGTTACACTTAAATAGTTGGAGATTATATTTGTCAGGGAAACAGGAATAAGGAAGGGAGTTTCACAGGCAAGATGTGCGAGACATGAAGGTATTGGAGTAGAAGAGACGTCTACATCTAACAGTTTCAACGGTGAAGGTGTGGGAACGGGATGCCAGCCTCGTAGGACGCTTAAATTCATGAGGCCTGGGAACCAGCGAAAGCAGCTCATCGGAGCAATTACCGTGAAAGTATTTGTAAAAAAGACTGACCGAGGCAACGGCGGGTCTGTGAGAGAGCGACTGCAGACGAGATGACAGATCAGTGCCAATTACATTGCATATCCGTCTCTGGATCTTATCAAGAACCCTGCGGCAAACAGCAGGGGCTCCAGACCATATATGGCAGCAATACTCCATGCAAGGGCGAATGGTTGATTTATAGATTAACCATTTGGTCGTAAACCTAAAAAGAAAAAATGAAATTGCAAAAAGATTTTACTTAAATTGAATTTTAGGAAAAAAACACTATGACGAGGTGGAGAAATGTCCTTTAGGACGTCATCAAAATCAAGTTATATTTGCATAGATGCGACTACACATGCGCACAAAGGCGATGGGGCGCTGAGAATTTTAAATCTAAATTTAAGTTGTTTTTTAATACATATTTTATGTATGTTTTTCGTCACACTTAAATCGAGTAACATAAAAAATCTTAAAACGTGTTACAAATAAGTAATAAAAAAGAAAGCTTATTGTTCTAAACATATGAAAGTAAAATTATACCTTTTCATTGTTCTTGACAACAAAAAAAGGACGTAGAACAGAGATATATCGGTCACGGAAATATGGCGTTGTAGATTTTAATCTGAAACAAAGGAAAAGTGCTCACAGATAAGCAGCAAAATATTATTAGATTTATTTATTAGATTGTTTATTTACACGATTTATTTATTAGATTGTTTATTTACACTATTTAAGGAGATTGTTTATTTACACGATTTGTTTATTAGATCGTTTATTTACACTATTTACTAGATTGTTTATTTACACCATTTATTTATTAGATTGTTTATTTACACGATTTATTTATTAGATTGTTTATTTACACTATTTACGAGATTGTTTATTTACACGATTTATTTATTAGATTGTTTATTTACACTATTTAAGGAGATTGTTTATTTACACGATTTGTTTATTAGATTGTTTATTTACACGATTAATTTATTAGATTGTTTATTTACACTATTTAAGGAGATTGTTTATTTACACGATTTATTTATTAGATTGTTTATTTACACTATTTACGAGATTGTTTATTTACACGATTTATTTATTAGATTGTTTATTTACACTATTTACTAGATTGTTTATTTACACGATTTATTTATTAGATTGTTTATTTACACGATTTATTTATTAGATTGTTTATTTACACTATTTACGAGATTGTGTCGGGGTTAGCTCCTCCTCAGTTTCCTTAATCCTTCAACAGGGGTCTCTATCCCCTGGCTATAAATACTGGCTGACCCTTCGCCGCGCTCTCTCTCTCTTTTTCGACTCAGGCCTTAGGCCGCTACCTCGCGCGGAGGTGAGGTAAAATCTCTCTCCTTTTCACTTAGGCCAATATGTGACCTCTCACAGACACAGCGTTTCCCAAATTCTGGGAACGCGCTAAGAACAATACACGTACGTACGAACACTTACAACACACGCCCATAATTTCTCCATACAAACTCTATGTAACTGTTCATGTCTTTGTGTAACTTGTTATTAATATGTATTTGTTTACCCATGTATATCGGTCTTGTTTGTTTTCTTTGGACTTAATTAAAGTCCGATATTCTCATGAAGTTGGACCGGCTAGCAGGAAATTTAAACCTTTTCTGATATCTCTTCACATCTTCACCCCACGGTCCGCTACAATTGTTTATTTACACGATTTATTTATTAGATTGTTTATTTACACTATTTACTAGATTGTTTATTTACACGATTTATTTATTAGATTGTTTATTTACACGATTTATTTATTAGATTGTTTATTTACACTATTTACGAGATTGTGTCGGGGTTAGCTCCTCCTCAGTTTCCTTAATCCTTCAACAGGGGTCTCTATCCCCTGGCTATAAATACTGGCTGACCCTTCGCCGCGCTCTCTCTCTTTTTTTCGACTCAGGCCTTAGGCCGCTACCTCGCGCGGAGGTGAGGTAAAATCTCTCTCCTTTTCACTTAGGCCAATATGTGACCTCTCACAGACACAGCGTTTCCCAAATTCTGGGAACGCGCTAAGAACAATACACGTACGTACGAACACTTACAACACACGCCCATAATTTCTCCATACAAACTCTATGTAACTGTTCATGTCTTTGTGTAACTTGTTATTAATATGTATTTGTTTACCCATGTATATCGGTCTTGTTTGTTTTCTTTGGACTTAATTAAAGTCCGATATTCTCATGAAGTTGGACCGGCTAGCAGGAAATTTAAACCTTTTCTGATATCTCTTCACATCTTCACCCCACGGTCCGCTACAATTGTTTATTTACACGATTTATTTATTAGATTTTTTATTTACACTATTTACGTGATTATTTATTTACACGATTTATTTATTAGATTGTTTATTTACACGATTTATTTATTAGATTGTTTATTTACACTATTTACGAGATTGCTTATTTATACGATTTATTTATTAGATAGTTTATTTACATGATTTATTT
This sequence comes from Acanthosepion esculentum, assembly GCA_964036315.1. Taxonomy (NCBI): domain Eukaryota; kingdom Metazoa; phylum Mollusca; class Cephalopoda; order Sepiida; family Sepiidae; genus Acanthosepion; species Acanthosepion esculentum. The sequence goes on along the minus strand of OZ038515.1, from coordinate 918,349 downwards.
ATTAGATTGTTTATTTACACCATTTATTTATTAGATTGTTTATTTACACCATTTATTTATTAGATTGTTTATTTACATGATTCATTTATTAGATTGTTTATTTACACGATTTATTTATTAGATTGTTTATTTACACGATTTACTTATTCTATTTTTTATTTCAATGGTTGGCAAAACCTCAGCTAATTGCAAATTGATTCAAATTTAATAAAATGATAAATAATAAGGAATTCCTAATAGTCGGTTCACATATTTTAATAATTTAGTAAATGTTTATAAATTTATGAAAAAGAATTGTTATCACATTTATTTCTTTATAAATTAGTAAATGATAAATATCTCATTGCATTAGTTCTAATCGCATTAGTTTCTAGAATGTTGTAAATATAAAATGATTCTTATAAATAAACAATCTGTAGCGGACCGTGGGGGGTGAAGATGTGAAGAGATATCAGAAGGTTAAACTTTCCTGCTGGCCAGTCCAGCTACATGGGAATGTTGGACTTTAATTATGTCCAAAGAAGACAAAGAAAACAAACAAGACCGATATACATGGGTAAACAAATATATATTAATAACAAAACAAGTTAAACAAAGACATGGACTGTTACATATTGTTTGTATGGAGAAATTATATATGTGTGTTGGAAGTGTTCGTGCGTACGTGTATTGTTCTTAGCGTGTTCCCAGAATTTGGGAAACGCTGTATCTGTGAGAGGTCACATATTGGTGTACGTGGAAAAAGAACGATTTTTACCTCGTCTCCGTGCGAGGTAGCGGCCCAAGGCCTGAGTCAAAAAAGAGAGAGAGGCGAAGGGTCAGCCAGTATTTATAGCCAGGAGTGAGAGACCCCTGTTGAAGGATTAAGAAAACTGAGAAGGAGCTAACTCCGACAAATCTAATATATAAATAGTGTTTATTATTTTGTTGTAAATTCAAAAAAATGTTTAAATTCACTTTCATCATGTTTATATATGTTATTACAATTCTAATAATTACTTTTTAAAACAGTAAACATTTCCGAGGAGTGAAGATAGTTAAAATAATAATAATCTGAAAAAACGTCTTTTTCACACTTTTTCTTATTACGGTGATGTCTTTCCATGTATATCAATAGGATCGGTTTTAATTACCTCCCCTTATTAATATCGCAAAACCATTTTATTTTGCAGCGTTAAATCCTTCCTGTAACTCCTTCAGTCTATACATTCATATCGACCGAGATAAAAACCATCTTTCTGTTTGTAGGAATGACTTTTACTCCTCTCTTTCCACCTCTGTCTATACAACAATTTGTCTTATCATACCAATCTACTAAGTCAAGCGTATCTTTGTCTATATGTCATATATTCTACTCATTAGCCAACGTACGACATTGTTAAAATCTTTTGCTTTGTTAGTGTCGCAAACGCATCGAAGTTTATCGCAGGCAAATGACAATTCAGGTTGCCGATTCAGTTCGTTAGTGACGTCAGTGTCGCCATTACGAAACGCAGAAAGTTATGTGTTTGATGCAAAAAGACTTAACGAACTGTAGTACTTTTAAACCTGCTGATAGCTTCACGAATAATATGAAAGAAAGAAAAATAAGGAACTAGACTTAGAATTCGTGGCATTAAAAAAGTTCGTGATGTGAGGATGTCTTTTTTTTTCTTTCTCTTTTTTTAATGTCTGAAAGGTTTATGAATAAGCACAAGTTCAAATTTTCTGAAACTTCCAGAAACTAGCAGACGACACCGAAAAGAGAAGATATATCTTAATTAAAGAATGGAAAGCATAAATTATATCTGTTATTGATTCAGTCAACTCTATTTTCAACAAAGCAACACTTTAGGCCACTGACACCTTATTTATGAAGCATCAGAAACAGGAAGAAGAACAAAGGATGTAGAACAGAGAAATAACTGTCACGGAAAGATGGCGTTGTAGATTTTAATCTGAAACAAAGGAAACGTTCTCAGAGATAAGCGGCAAAATATTCTTAAAATAATGTTGGCGGTGTCATTTGATATGGATTTCGCCTCAAGTAAGGCAATAAAGCCACTAAGATTCAAATGAGTGTCAAAAATATTAGAGAAGAAAACATTATTAAACCGAGGGAATAATAAAAGGACATGAATTAAGAAAACAGAAGAAAACGATGGACATTCATTTTTGGAAGATCAAAGTGGACTCCATAGCAATATGCCGGAAAAGAGTTCCACAAGCGAGAGATGCGAGAAAAGAAGCTATTAGCGTAGAAATTACGGTTACATCCATCTCTTTCAACTGTAAGATAATAAAACCTTGCCGAAAATCTAGTAATGCGCTTAAATTTTTGAAGTCTAGGTACCACAGTTCATCAGAACAATTGCCACAAAAATACTTATAGAAAAGGTAGAGAATATCTACTTTAAGGCGGTGGGAAAATGACTGAAACCGAAATGCCAGGTCAGGACCAATAAAATTACAGATTCATCTTTAGAATTTATCTAGAATCTCTAAATACATAGCAGAAGCACTATACCAGATGTGATTGCAATATTCAGTACATGGACGAATTGTAGACTTATAAATATGTAATATCGATTCTGGTGTGAAAAAAGTTGTCTAGCACAACACAGTGAGCCAACTTTCCTAGCAACAGTCCTCGCAATTGATTCAATATAATCTTTCAACTTCATATTATCTGAAAACTATAGCTGTGGAGGTGCAATGAGTCCTGGAGTTTAGCATCAGTCATGCTGAAGACAAAATGGTTCTCTCAAATGATTAGAAGAGAGTAGTTTCATTTTTAAGTCGTTTACATTAACAAGTTTAGATATATGGTTTCATTTCGACTGTTTAAGTTTGATGGGATATCAACCACAATGGGTTATTTAATGCATAAATACGGTTTGGTTGGTTTTGTTTTACGGCATATCAACCACAATGGGTTATTTAATGCCGAAAATACATTTTGGTTGGTTTTGTTTTACGACATATCAATCACATTGGGTTATTTAATGCCGACCATCGATTTGGTTGGTTTTGTTTTACGGCATATCTACCTCAATGCTTGGTTTAATACCGACAAGTCGGTTTGGTTGGGTTTGTTTTCCGGCATATCAACCACATTGGTTTATTTAATGCCGACAAGTCGATTTGATTGGTTTTGTTTTACGACATATCAACCACAATGGGTTGTTTAATGCTGATAATCTTTTTTGCCGGAAATATTTCAAAAATATATCGCTGGTATTTTTTTTTTCAAAAATGTGTTTTCTGGTAATAATTTTTTACAATATATTTCTGTTATTAATTTTACACTTTCATAGCGTTTTGATCCCAGTTCGGTCATTAACTATTTCCCATAGTTGGAGCATAACAGGTGCTACCACCCTGGGTCAGAGGGTAGGTTGGTTGATAGGCATACGAGTGAAGGTGTCCGAACCACTTGATCCTCTGTCGTTCGACGTGTTGTATGATTGGTATTGCTCCTACCATATCTCTCATTGCTTCATCGCTGATCTCGTCTCGCCTGGACTTGTTCACTGCTTTCCTCAGGCATTTCATCTCACAAGTGATCAGTTTCCTCTCAAGGGATTTTGTTAGGGGTTATGTCTGGCACTGGTATGTCAGCGTTGGTAAGAAAATGACATTGATGAGATTTGCCTTGGTGCTCATGGGAATGCTAGGGTGTTTTAGAAGAGGAGCAACTTGGTAACTGACTGCGTTGGCTTTCTGAAATCGGGTTTCGATTTCTCTGTCTAGCTTGCCGTTTTCAGTAAATATGCAGCCCGGGTATTTGAATTCACTGGTTTGCTTTAGCCGGGTACCATTGATGTTAATGTTCAGTTTTTCTGGTCTCTTACTGGCGGTCATGACCTCGGTCTTGTAGGTCATGACCGACACTATCAATAAAAACGGTTAATACATCAAGCGTTGACCTAGAGAAGTGAAAGCCATATTGCTTATCTGAAAGAAGACCCTGAAAGGTGAGATGCTTAACCAATTTAGAGTTTATTAGAACAAATAGTCTTCTTTATGTACTGTGTCTCCTCAGAGCGTAGGCGATCATGACTCTCCACAACTTCTTGTCTCTTGTAGCTCCTAATAAATTTTGTCTTTGTTATTTCTCCTAACCCCTGTTCCACCATCCGTTTACTCAACCTCATTAAATACGTCATGCGCTGTTTTCTCTTTCGCCTTTAGTCTGTCCTGTGAGTATCAAGTTTTCCAAGTCCTCTTTCCTCATTACGTCGCCTAGAAGCCTCAACTCTTTTTCCTGATGTTAAATACATTTCTTTTTTTATTTTCATTTACTCTACAACTTCGTCGTTGCTCAAATGTTCGATCCATGATTTCCTCAGCATCCTTCTGTAGAACAACATTTCTCTTCTTCATCTTTGAGGAGATTGTCCGGCACTCACTTCCATCTATGAAGACAGATATCACATAAGAGTTTAGTACTCTTTTCCTTGTTTCTAGAAAAGATTTTTTCTAATTCATAATACTCTGCAAAACTGTACTTTTACCTATTCTAATACGCCTTCAGATTTCAATGTCACTTCACAGATATTTAAACTTTACGTCCTCGATTAAAACACTTTCTAGATATTTAAATTTCCGCACTTGTTTGATTTTGGTATCTCCGAATTGCAATTCAGAATGTTATCGGAACCATTAGTACTTTACCAAAAACGGTAGAGCGATGAGGAACAGGCTGTTCTCCTGAGTTAAAGACTGAAAATAAAGAACTAAAAAAAATATTATAAAAGACTGAAAACGCAGAAAGGATTTCAAACAAGTAGACAAGCAAGCAAACGTTATTTAACTGAAACTGTCCAGGAGCAAAGTCCTTAAGGAATATTTTTTTTAATTAATTCTGTATAGGTTGTTGTTGATGTGATATAATGGAATATGCATACACCTGTGTTCCCCATCACTGGAATATGATTGGCTGATGTCAGTCATAAATACAGACTGACGGAGAGGAGAAGTCGAGTGACGACGCCCATTGGACTATGCCATTGGCTATCCTATTGGTCTACACCAATTGCCTAAACATATTACCTGCGACTACGACGAGTATCAGTCGATTACTGTTACCGTGTACTACTTGGTTACAGTACCGAAAACCACTTAGCTACTTCGATCAAATATATCCCTTTCCGGGACATATCAGTATGGATTGATATACTGTCCTATATTCGGGATCATAGTTGACAAATAGTATTGCGTTCGGGGTTGTAATTGACCGTTAAATTATGCAGACGAGTTCATTCCTGTTTTGAAATGATTCAGGGTACTTAATTTGAAGTTTTGCCACAGAATCATGTCTTTAAAGTGTTAATCGATAAAGCGTAAGGAATTTAACATACTCCTTTAGAACTCTTTTTCTCACAGGCAAATCTTTTTTCCAGAACATTATGTCCATTGGACCTATTTACATGAAGCTGTCTACTGTATCTCATGTTTCGTTTCTTTTTACTTTGACTTCTCTAAGTGCGCTTCAGAGTTGAAGACATGCTGCTCAGGTTTTTATGCATTGGAACGGAAACCAACCTTTATAACATCCTGCTTTAATTTGCCCAATACCTCCTGTGATCGTCCCATCACTTCCGCTGGTAATGCGAGGCCATCGGCAAGATCAAGACCAGTGACACTAATTACTGGGTATCTCCTAATTCTTTGTCTGTAGAGTTGAAAAACCGAGCTGTGTCGAGCTAGACAATTTTTCACACCAGAATCTGTGTTACATATTTATAAGTCTACAATTCGTCCATGTACTGAATATTGCAATCACATAACTTAAGAGGACGTCAAAAAGTAATGTTGCCAATATGTCTGCTTGCGACATGCCCCCTGCTTTGATTTCAAAATACACAGTTTCCACATCAAATATAGTCATTTTTTCGTAAAGTTTAGTGACTGCCGCCAATCATGTTTCCTCTGTGGACGAGGTTTAAGAATTTTTTAAGGCGGCATAGCGTATCAGTTAAGACGCTTAACATCCTCAATCCGTCTGCTAAAACCACTACGAAATTTTGACCAGACCTCAAAGAGTTTTTCAGTGATTCTTACGACAAATGGTATCAAGATGGCTAAACGTCTTATCTGAAAACCCGCAGAAAATATGCTCGATTAGCTTAGTGTTTTTTTTTTTAGATATGAAACATTTTGTGGGATGAACAATGATGCTAATACACGATTTTGACAATTGTGTTGTTACCGGTATATATATATATATATATATATATATATATATATATATATATACATATATATATATATATATATATATATATATATATATATATATATATATATATATATATATATATATAAAAGTGCTGAATATCAGAGATAGGGCGTATGTAAATATAAATATAAAAGTGAACATTGAAGTCAACAGTCAGAGGCGATATATATATATATATATATATATATATATATATATCGCCTCTGACTGTTGACTTCAATGTTCACTTTTATATTTATATTTACATACGCCCTATCTCTGATATTCAACACTTTATCCCATAAATATAGTGTTGTGGATTTAACGCCAGTAACTGAGATAGAAAAATAAGTGTATTAGACGTAAGAATACAGACTTGAAGTGAAGATTAGTAGTCCAGGAATGCGTGTCAGTAGAAAGTATATGTACAAGTCTCTGTAAGTGAAGCCGTAATTCTCTGTCTCTCTGTCTCTCTCTCCCTCTCTCTCTGGAATTTCGTATATCTCTCTGTGAACACCCTGTGTACTGTCTCCATATCTCTCACCCTGACTCAACGTATCTCAACCTTGACTCAACGTATCTCAACTTGAAGGTATTCTCTCTGTCAGTATAAGTATACTTTGGACGAGTCCATCTTGTGTAAAAGGGTCTGCCCCACAACATATAGCATACCTTAAAACTATATATATATGTTGTGGTGTCTTCCCTCTAATGAGGCTATTGTGGACTCTTCCACTTACTATAAAGTTAGTAGGAAAAGTAAGCCTTGTGGGAACAATGATAGACTGAACGCTAGTCAACCGACACAGACTCCCAAGTCGTGTAACACACTTCTGTTTTATTTACTGTTCAATACACAATTTATCTGCAACCTCTTGTCTTGTTATTTCTTAACCATTACATTGTCACAACAATATATAACAGTAAATTTGTCCAAATCGTGTTATAGCATAATTGTCCATCCCACAAAAGGTTTAATATCTAAAAACATTAAACTAATTGACTTTATTTTCTACAGCGTTTCAGATAAGACGTTTAGCCATCTTGATACCATTCGTCGAAAGATTCACTGAAAAACTCAGCTAGAAAAGGAATAGGTTAAAACTGTTTTGTGTCAGAACCACTGTCTTCCCAAATGAGCAATAGTGAGAGGAAAAAGATCATTAAAGCTTTCAGTAATGGTGCCAACATTCATAATCTGTCTTCCATCTTCAAAGTCCATTCAACAACCGTCAAGAGAACGGTGAATAAATTTTACAAATAGTGGTGCGAGAAAGGAAACTACTTTAGTAAAAGTGGTGGTTGCATTTCGCTATTTCAACATTAAAAGGGTGGGACCTAGATGCCAATCTAGAAGCACGCATAAATTTATGTAGTCGGGACCCCAGGGAAAAAAGCTCGTCACAGCAATTGCCATGAAAATATTTGTAGAAAAGACAGAGGGAAGCCACGCCACGTCGGCGAGAAAGTGAAGTTGAGATGCCAAGTCAGGATAGATTACATTACAGATCCTTGTTTGGATCTTGTCAAGAACCTCGAGATGAATAGCAGGACCACCAGACCAGATATGGCAGCAATATTCAACGAGCGGACGAATGGTAGATTTATAAATCTGCAAGATGAATTCTGACGAGAAAAATTCTCTGGCACGGCCAATTGACCCAAATTTCCCTCCAGGATAGACAGCTAGTGATTCGATGTAGTCATCGCACTTCAAGTTAGTGGGAAGAAGAAAGCGCAGTGTGTTGCGCTCCTGGAGTCTAGCGTCAGACATGCTGAGGGCAGGCAGAAAAGGTTCTCTATGTTGGTTAAACGAATGCAGTTTTGTTTTGCCGGCCTTAAAATTACAAGCCATTTCTTGCCCCAGGTAACAACTGATTGGAGGTCCTTTTCAAGAGCAATTGCCTGATTTACTTTGTCAGATAGTCATTTCTTTTAAAATAATGAATGTGTTTCGATATGTATGTATTTATAATTACGAAAGCCCTATATGTGTTTCTCTGTATATATTTATATGATGCAATTCATTTATGTGTGTATAAATTACAGTAAACTTATATACATTGGATATATTGTGAGTTGCATATGTGCATATATGTGTATATCAATGAATATATGTTACGTTTGAGCTTGTCTATACGCATATGTACGTATATATATATGATGGACTCTCCCGTCGATTTCGATGTATGAGGTTCAGACAACCTATATTTATAAAACTCATTTATGTTTTTGCCTCTGATGACTTTTTAGTCCAGCAAGGGATTTGCAAACAAGGCCGCAAATAGAACATGAATGTGGATTAACCGATGCAGATAGCGGTGCCGCTGCTAATCGTTTGGCTCTTTCTCGGTTTTCTTTCAGTTTGTTTATGCTTTCAGATTGAAACTTCCTGAGACCTTCAAAACACCGTGATCTCCATTCTTTGCGGTCACCAACTACATTTTCAAGACTCCCATATGGTATGAAATTTTGTCAACATTCTGTGAATAGAATTGGATGCGCGCGCGATTATACGTAAGCATGTATTCTTTCTCTCCCTCACTCTGTCTACATGCATATATATATATATATATATATATATATATATATATATATATATATATATATATATATATATATATAACTATATATACGTATATGTGTATATATATATATTATGAAATGAACTAAATCCGACAATTATTTTAATATATTTTATTGTTATGCGGTATTCATATAGACACAAATATTTAAGTAAATGCTCTGTTTTATAATAAACAGTATTCACAACATTTACCGGCCTGAATGTCCGAGAAATTTCATAGAAAATATGCGTCCTCCAACAGGAATAGAACCTGTATCCTATAGTGTCTATAAATATGCATAACAATAATATATATATATATATAATTTTTTCATAAAGACACAAACAATTTACTCACTATATAATAAATAATTAATGCTCTATTATCGGTATACTACCCTCTTTTGAATTAATGCTGTGAACGTTAGAATTTATATATTAATTTCGTTCTCATTACATTCTGATATATATATACATATATATATATATATATATATATATATATATATATATATATATATATATATATATATATATATATATATGGGTGTATGTATGTATGTATGTATGAGGTGTATTTCGGCAGCAATAATTCTATCAAACATATTTAGTTGAATAATATCGATAAGTTCTGCCTACCAAATATTTTATTAAATATGGGATCTTATCTTTCAATACTTTGTTCTCTTATTTTGATCTCTTATTCTATGAGAAAACGTTGAACGTTTTCTGTGTTAGTGTTCTTGTTCGCTCACAGAAAGAGACATCCGGCCATCCAAGGATAAATTTTTAATAAGATATTTGGTAGACAGAACATGATGTCGATATTATTCAACCAAATATGTTTTAACAAATATATATGCTTATATTGTTTCAAATTTGCCATATTAAAGGTGGGAAGAACATGAAAGAGAGCGCATTCAAATACATATATATATATATATATATATATATATATATATATATATATATACATATATATATATATATAATGTGTAATGTGATATATATATATATATATAATGTGTAATATATATATATATATATATATATATATATATATATATATATATATATATATATATATAATTATTGTCATCCACAGACAGATTGTTTCGCAGCATCACAGCTCTTCAATGTGGCTAGACGTCCGGTTGCCTCTAGCTAGGATCGAAACTCGACTGAATTTGGCGTCAGTTTGAAATCCTACCACGAAGCGGTCGGCAGGGATGAAGGTGAATTTTAGATTTAGATAAACACACAGTGACTGACAGTGACTCAATTCTGCTGAAGAGGCATGCTATATTAGCTTTAATAGTCACTGTTTACAAACCCACGCTTCATTCCCACAGAGCTCAACCGAAATTAATCTTCAGGGGCCAATATAATTGTCATCCACAGACAGACTGTTTCATCTTCCTGGGTATGAAGATAAACAAAATCCGGAACCAATGGCTCTGATCTGGTGGCTTTTGTTGTTTCCAGGTCTACCCTAACCCGGGGTGGTACCACCTGTTAGGGTCGCAGCTATTGTCAAATATATATCTCCGAAACTGTCGTCAAAATACTATGAAAATAGAAAATACATAGTAAACATACAAGCAATATATTTCTGTACAACTTTTTTTAAAACAATATTAGCAGCAATACATTTTTTGAAAAAGAAAATTACCAACAACACATTTTGGTGAGAAAATCATCAGTAATAGATTTTTTGTAAAAGAAATTACTAATGCTTCCAAGAAAATTAAATTTCAGCATTAAATGACCTATAAGGAGTTGATATGCTGCTAAACAAATATATATATATATATATATATATATATATATATATATATATATATATATATATATATATATATATATATATATACAAGGTAACAAAAAAAGTTCTGTCCGTTTTTTGATTAGACATTGAAGTTGAAATATATACGAAATGCGTGTAGAAATTGTTTTCAAATTCGGACAGCCGGAATTAGGAACATCAGACGTTATAAAAAAAAAACACGCGCAGCGTGCCCGGCCATAAGTTATAAGCCGGACAGCTGTGAGAAGGATGGAAGTGTCTCGTTCGGGGCTGTTTGCTTTATGACTTCAAAGTGGGCTTACCAGCAGCTGCATCAAGTCGCCGCATATGTCAAGCGTTTGGGGATAGTGCTGTGGATTAACGTACTGAAAGGCGTTGGTTTCGAAAATTCAAGTCGGGAGATTTGTCTGTCCATGATGAGCCTCGCAGTGGATGACCACAAGTCTTGAATGACGGAGTCCTGAAAGCGGCCATTGAAGAGGACAGTAGTCTAACGTGTGGTGAACTTGCAAGACAGTTCAACGTTTCCGATGAAACAGTTAGACTTCACCTGCACCGCCTAGGTAAGACGTACAAACTGAGCAAGTGAGTTCCGCAAACGCTGTTTGAGGTCCACAAGGGACAACGAGTGGCAGCCTGCGTATCGCTGCTTTCTCGCAACTGTACTGCAACCTTATTGAATCGAGTGCTTACCAGTGATGAAAAGTGTGTTCTGTACGAAACTCCCAATCGTTCCAGATATTGGTTGTCTCCTCAGCATGCTGTCCCTCACACCGCAAGACCGCCTATGCACCCACGCAAGATTATGCTTTGTGTCTGGTGGACAGGTCGTCATGATGAACTGCTACCAACGGGCGAAACGGTCACTGGAGACCTATACTCGCAGCAATTGAAACGTGTGCAACTGGCATTGCGCCAGAAGGAGCCAGCACTGGTGAATCGCAAAGGTGTGCTTTTCCTCCATGACAACGCCAGGCCGCATGTCGTGCGAGTGGTCAAGGATACCATACAGTGACTTGGGTGGCTGACTTTGTGCTATCCATCTTATTCACCTGACCTTGCACCATCTGATTACCACCTCTTCCACTCCCTGAGTAATCATCTTCGTGGGAAATCCTTCACCAACGAAGCAGAATCGCGCAAAGCCATCACGGACTTCTTTGCGTCACCCCCCCCCCCGAGATCTACTGCAAGGGCATTGAACAGCTGGAGACACTATTTATTTGGTTCATCTTTCTCTATTTATTTGGTTCTTACTTCTCTACTTGTTACTGCTTTCTCAATTTATTTGGTTCTTCTATCTCTATTTATTAGGTTCATCTTTCTCTATTTATTAGGTTCATCTTCCTCTATTTATTTGGTTCTTCTTTTTCTGTTTATTTGGTTCTTCTTTCTCTATTTATTTGATTCTTATTTCTCTACTTGGTTCTGCTTCCTCAATTTATTTGGTTGTTATTTCTCTATTTATTAGGTTCATCTTTCTCTATTTATTTGGTTCTTCTTTTTCTGTTTATTTCTTTTCTATTTTTTTTTTCTATTTTTAGTTCTTTTTCTATTAATTTATGAATTAGATAACAAATAATGGGAGTGTGCTAGAAAATACAAAGTTACCGATAGCTAGTGAGCAGGATAGATAGATAGATAGATAGATAGATAGATAGATAGATAGATAGATAGATAGATAGATATGAACAGGGATAGATAGATAGATAGATAGATAGATAGATAGATAGATAGATAGATAGATAGATAGATAGATAGATAGATATGAACAGGGATAGAGATAGATAGATAGATATGAACAGGGATAGATAGATAGATAGATAGATAGATAGATAGATAGATAGATAGATAGATAGATAGATAGATAGATATGAACAGGGATAGATAGATATGAACAGGGATAGATAGATAGATAGATAGATAGATAGATAGATAGATAGATAGATAGATAGATAGATAGATAGATAGATATGAACAGGGATAGATAGATAGATAGATAGATAGATAGATAGATAGATAGATAGATAGATAGATAGATATGAACAGGGATAGATAGATAGATAGATAGATAGATAGATAGATAGATAGATAGATAGATATGAACAGGGATAGATAGATAGATAGATAGATAGATAGATAGATAGATAGATAGATAGATAGATAGATAGATAGATATGAACAGGGATAGATAGATAGATAGATAGATAGATAGATAGATAGATAGATAGATAGATAGATAGATCGATATGAACAGGGATAGATAGATAGATAGATAGATAGATAGATAGATAGATAGATAGATAGATAGATAGATAGATTCTGAGAAGAACTGATGTGATACAGATTCAGCGTCAAATCGATGACTACGATTTTATATGTTGTCATTTCTCCTTAAAAACGTGCAGACAAATACGCACACACTACTGCACACACAGAAACACGCTTATTTCTGTATGAGTGAATATATGTGTGTATTAGGGAGAGAAGGAGGGAATATACGTGAGAAAAAACATACCTTTCATCACGTTCAATACGTGTAATATTTGACAGAATTAATTCACCTCCCCATAGCGTCTGTAGCATCGCTGTAATGGTGTGTCGGCTAACCATGTTGCTCTCATACAATATAACCAAATTAGGTTTATTTTTCAACATAGTCCATACACTTCTTCCATCAGTGTTGAAATGCTTGGATCCCATTGGTAAAGAAACTTTCATCTTATTGGTCAATAAAAGTCATCAACAGCAGATATGACGTCATCATCACTACCAAGCGTTCTTTTCATATAAGGAAACAGATGACAGTCAAATCAAAAATATAGGGAGAGTGATCAAAAGTTCCAAAGCCACAGTCACTCACAGAAGCCATTGAAACCAAGAACTTGTGTGCTGTAACATTGTTCTGATAAAAAGACCCCAGTTTGGTCTTGATAGCCTTTCGCAAGAGCCTCACCAAGTTTTCATAGTACTCTACATTGATAGTGTGGCCTTTCTGAAGATTGTGAAAAATACAATGCCTTCTGCATCCTAAAAAGCTGAGGTCATTACATCAACTTTATCTTCTTCGGGGCCGATGACGAGGTTTTTTTTTCCACTGAATGGATTCTCGCTTTGTCTGTGGTTCAATGTGATGAACCCAACACTCATCTTGGCTTAGGAATGTTCAAAGAAACCATATTGCTCCGTTTCAATGACAGATTTTCCCGTGATTGAGTCCTCCCAGCATAAAGTTGCTAGTTGGTTCTCGACACTGCTATAACCAGTTTTGTCGCACTTTAGTACCTTTTGTATTAAAGTTTCCTTCTCCTTTGTTGAAACTATACATAGGTCCTCTTCCAATGGTGGGTTTATGTGTTCTTTTGATATATGCTCCTTCTTTACCTGTGTCCCCTTATTTGAGACAATTGAGATTTGTTTTGATATGTTGTACCGTAGCTCTTTGTCTACTCTGGATTTTCCTGAGAGTGTATTTGTTGATCTCATGAAGTTCTCCACCGCGTCTGTTGAATTTAGTTTTGATAATATCATTTATCGAAAAATTGACGGTATAGTCATGGGTTCGCCCTTGCTTCCTGCTCTAGCTAATATCTTTGTCGGCTTTTATGAGGCATCTTTATTTTCTTGTATTGATCGTTCTCTTATGTATTATCATTATGCGAATGATACTTTTTGCCTCTTTAATAATTTCTCACCTTATTAAACTCTGTCCATTCCCCGCTTAAGTTTACCGTGGAAAAGTAGTCTAATTGTTGTCTTTGATTTTTTAATTTTCTTGTCCATAGGACCTGTGACGAGTTTTTGACTTCTGTTTTTAGGAAGGCTACTTTTTCGCGACTCATTTTGTCCACAACAACGTAAGATAAAACCCTAACTCACAGGGCTCTTATGATTTGTTCCAAAGGCTTTCTCTGTGGTGAAACTGGTTTTATTAAAACTTTCCAAAAATGGATATCCTTTGGATGCTGTTATCCTTGATGGCATCCAAAATTTCCATAGGGTTAAGCCGCATCATGTGAAAAAATGTCCCGTTTATTTGCGTCTTCTCTTTATTGGTTCAGATGGTGAATCTTTGGCTTGGCGAATTTCGTTTGCTGTCAACAGTTGTTATTTTTCTGCTAATGTTCGAGTGATATTTGTTACTCAACCTCTTCTTTCTTCCATTCGCAAGAATGTCCTTCTCTCCCATCATGTTGACTCAGTTATTTATAAATATAAATGTAGTTGTGGACTCGAATACATAGGGAGGACCTCTCAACGTTTGCACTATAGGATAAAGCAGGATTTAACCCCCAGGATTTTAAATCCGGCGGCTAATAATAGTCAACAGGTAAATAAATCCGGATCAGCTATTACTCAACACTTTATTAGTAGAAGGAGCTGTATTACTGATTTTAGTGCGGACCGTTTCTCTATTTTATCAAGGTCCCACTATTTTATATCATTTCAAGTTCCTAGAGTCCTTATATATCAGATCCCGCAAGCCTTATCTCCGTAAACAGAGGGATAGTTTGCTGGGTCTGAATATCATTGGTTTCTATTTTTCCTTGAATTTTTTTTTCTTTTTCCTTCATAAGTCATCTTTAATTAATTTATACGTTTGATCTTTGATTTCCCAGAATAAAATTTGAAATGACTGGGACGAAACCGGTTGTTTTTAGTTACTAAATTTACACTGATATGCCTTTCAAATTACGTTTATTCCTTGCTATTATCAAGTTTTGTACAACGAAATCTTGTTTTTATATATATATATATATATATATATATATATATATATATATATATATATATAAGCTTTGTACAACAAAATCATGTTTTTATATATATATATATATATATATATATAAGCTTTGTACAACAAAATCATGTTTTATATATATATATATATATATATATATATATATATATATATATATATATATATAAGTGACGATTGCATCTAGCTGAAACAGACTGTCGCCTCTAGGTGTTGACTTGTATGTTCACTTTTATATTTACACACGCTCTATCTCTGATATTGAGCACTTACTGAATATACAGTCGAATGTACTTGCGTATTTAAGAAAGACCTTATACAGCTTATAATATTTTATAACAAGGATCATAACATTCATCGAGTGATTGGTAGGTTAATGCATCTTCAAACTTTTGTCAGCGAAGAGATTTCGCTATTTTATATCATTAACTTTACTATCTGTATGAATGAGTCATTGTTATATATATATATATATATATATATATATATATATATATATATATATATATAAATGC
>OZ038515.1:892500-897500 GCA_964036315.1 Acanthosepion esculentum | reverse complement strand
CAATTCTTGCATGAAAAAGACGGTGGTATTGACTTCGAATGACGCCTCCCCACCAACTAACGTGTTGCAAAAACCAACATTGTATATAAATTTAAATGTCCAAATCGTGTAACAGCATGGGATAATTGGCTATCTCACAAAATGTTTAAAAAATGAATGAAAAAACACTAAAAAAATTGGGTTTCTTTTTTTAATTCTTTTCGGATAAGACGTTTAGCCATCTTGACACCATTTGTCGTAAGAATCATTGAAAACTCATTTAAATTATTCAGCTCGAAAGAGAACAGGTTAAAATCATTTTGTGTCAGCCCCACTATGTCAATGGAGTATCATTCAGGCCTTCAGTATAGTACCAACATTAGTTTCCATTTTCAAAGTCCTTTCAAAAACCATCAAGCGAAAGGCGAAGTTTAAAAAATCCTAATTATTCCAATAATACGTTTACAAGACGCAGGTTTTACAGATCATATAAAGAATATAATAAAGTTTTTATAGGCTAGTGGTCTTTTTTTTTCCTATTATTTTTCATTTAATTGTAATCATGGCTTGTTTAACCAAAATAATACCTCATAAATATAGCCTAGTACCATTTACTAATAATTTTACTAATTACTAATATTTTCTTGATTTGCCCTGCTGAAATTGGGGTGCGTCTTATACACCTTTGCATCTCATATGCCGTCAAATATGGTAAAATCCATTTTAATAGCACCATAATATAAATTATCATGAATCTAATAATCTGTGTTACAAATTTACTAAAACTCCCCTGCGTCTTATATGCCATATGTAGGTTTAAATTTCGTAATAGTCTGCCGAAATTACCCACCTGGCACCTCCTATTAGCTTAGACTTTAGAGTAACTTTCATATACCTATTGTGATTATTTAAAAGGCTATTATGCAGATTAAAAGTGTTATCATTGATAATATTCATTATATTAATTTCATAACACTTAATATTAGTACTTTGTTTCACTAAAATTATATGCAATAAATTCAAATTATATATGTGTAAAATATATTTGTTTCATTAATATTTTTCTTGCGATAACTTCCCGTTGCATTAGTATAAATACAATCAGAATTTTTATATCCTAATTATTCCAATAAGACATTTACAAGACGCAGGTTGTACAGATCATATAAAAGATATAATAAAGTCTTTATAGGTTCGTGTTAATTTACCTATCATTTTTCGTTTAAGTGTAATCGTGGCTTGTTTAATTAAAATAATACCTCATAAATATGGTCTATACTGTAACATTTACTAATAATTTTCCTAATTACTAATTTTTTCTTGATTCACCCTGCTGAAATTGAGGTGCGTCTTATACACCCGTGCGTCTTATATTAAAGTTAATGATATAAAATGGCGAAATCCCTTCGCTAAATAAATTTTAAGGATGCATTAACCTACTAATCACTCGCTGAATATTTGATCCTTGGTTTTGTTTTTGTTTTTTTGTTTTTCATTATAAACTGGATGGAGTCTTCCTTAAATACACAAGTACTTTCGACGGTTCTACCGGTCATCATCAGACATGAAAACTATTTTCTTTTTGATAAATTTCAGGTAGCATCCGAGACGAAAAAATATAACCAAATCGAAATATTTTTTTTAATGTGTTATTGATAGCGGATACAAATTGTGGAGAGTGCAGTCACACGCTAAGGTTGAATTTTTGACAAATTAAGTGAGTGCGTTTTTTTTACTAATATAGCATTTTAAGAATTGTTTGTTGTTGGAGTTTGTCAGATAACGTGGCATGAACTAAATAACATAACATTCATCGAGTGATTAGTAGGTTAATGTATCTTTAAAATTTAGTTAGCGAAGAGATTTCGCCATTTTGTATCATTAACTTTGCTAATTTACTTTTTTGTATGAATGATTCATTGTAATATAAATTGAACTGCACCACACATTTGATTTAAAAGAGCTGATCCGACGTGCAAATTTTCGGGTAACAACTGAGACGTTACTCTACTTATTGAACTATTTAGTTCATGCCACGTTGACGGATAAACTCCTACAACAAAAAATTCTTAAAATTTGGAGAGATAGCAAAAAAACAAACATTGCTAAGAAATGACAGAAAAGTTAGAAAAGACATGAAGTTGTGGAGAACCATGTTCGTCCACGTCCTGAAGGAGCACTGCACACAGAAGAAGACATCTAATTTTTACTTAAAATGTCAACATTTCAATACGTAATATTCTTGACTGTAAAGAGGCACTTCAAGGGCCAACTCAGGGCAATTTGCCTTTGTTCTTCACAGGTCATAAAATCGTTTACCTGAAAAGCACGCAATGCCTACAAGGCATAAATATTTGCGGACAGTTTTTCCTTAAGCTCATTCACCCTTTTGACTACTACACTACTGACGGTTGATCCGATTATTGCAGTTTCGACTGTAAGAATTTCAAACTTCGTCAGTTGTTTATCGTACCTGATAGCTTTTATTGTTTCATTTATTTGTCGTCTTAATTTAGCTCATTGGTCCTGAAACAAAGAGGTGCATAGTAATTTGTGCCACCAATCCATTGGTTCAAATGCAGAAGACGTGACCAATATAAAGAAATCAATAATTACATGATGTGGGAAGCCATAAAAGAACCAAACAGAAACATACTGACTAAAACAAGAAAAATGAGGATACGCGACCGAATATTGAATACTTTTCAGACTCATCACAATACGACTGCAAGCCTTCTTTCCTTCTTTGGCTAGAATGCTTTACTACATTTTCCAAATTTTTATCTCTCTCTCGCTCTCTCTCCCTCTGTCTCTCTCTCTCTCACTATATATATATATATATATATATATATATATACATATATTTATATATATATATACATATATACATATATATATATATATATATATATATATATATATATATATATATATATATATGAAGAAATATAATTTTAAAGTGAGCTATATTTATGGGATAAAGTGCTTAATACCAGAGATAGAGCGTATGTAAATAAAAGTGAACATTGAAGTCAGCACTCAGAGGCGACAGACTGTTTTATGCTAGGCTCAATCATCAGGCCTCAATATATATATATATATATATATATATATATATATATTTCTCTCTCTCTCTGTCGCTATCTCTCTTGCTTACGTCAGGCCGAGAAATATATATATATATATATATCTGTCGCTATCTCTGTTGCTTATTCACTTACAAATTCTTTTTCAATATTTCCACTCAATAGCCCCTAGAATAATTTGAAACATAACTGTTACTGTTCACCCAAATAACTGTTAATAAATATAAATATATATATATATATATATATATATATATATATATATATATATATATATACATACATACATACATACATACATATATATAGATAGATAGATAGATAGATAGATAGATAGATAGATAGATAGATAGATAGATAGATAGATAGATAGATCAATAACTATAATAGAAATTTTGTAATATTCTTCCTTTCAAATTATTTATTTATTTATTTATTCTGATTTCCATCTTTCTGGTTTCCAGAGAATGGTAAAACATAAATTATCAATCCTTTCTAAGCATTTCCATAGGCCATTGTCAAAGACTTTTATATTTGTGCTTATAAGGCTGTGTCTCTGTGCATGTAGACGTGGCTTTTTTCATGTTTTTCTAGCGTCATGTCTTCGCATCTCTGTGGGTGTAATTTTGTCATTATTTTTTTTTTATTTAAGTATCGTGTTTTCACGCGTCAGTTTATGGCATCCTATCGTTTTTTTACTTGTTTTATCTTTCTTTTTACCAACCCAAAATTAAACTCTCTGATAATGGCTTTCTAAAGCAGAAACTCCCTTAGAACATACGGATGTTCCAATTTTCCCCGGAAACCAAATAAAAAAACCTTTTCAAACAGTAGAAAAAATAAACGACAGAATATTAAACGAAGAACTTTCGTTAGTATCCAACCAAAATTGCATAAATGAAAAATTGTAGCCCAAACATACCCAGTTTATTCGCCAGAGCATCAATAAACCTGAAAACCTCATCAGTGTCGATAAATGTGCGTTGACAAGAAAGAAAATATTTGATGAAAATGTATAATATTAATATAGTCTTGCATGAGGATTCTATGAGTTTATTGACGTACTTATCTATACATTGTATTTTTGTTTTACTGATGGTGACATTCTAAACAATCAATGATAACGCTTAAAGTATTTATTTCTGACATTCTTCGTACATTCAGAATTTTATCTGATTGCTTTCCGGTCCGGTTATGTCTCTTGTTTACTCTTTGAATATTTAAATATTTCCGAAACATTCGTCTTGTTTTCGCTGTAACCTGTTGAATAATCTTATGAATATTATCGCTTCCGTTGTAAGACGAGGATTGTTTTTCATTGAAATCAGCAGGATTTTCAAAATTATGCAACACAAAATATTATTCACAGCGCAAATAGCGGTGATAATGCTACAGGTTATATCAGCCGTTTCTTTATAAGGAAACATTCGGGAATCATTAACAGAGCGTTTAGGTTTGCTGTCGGTTGAAATTTATTAAAACATTTTTTTTAGGAAAATAGCTCTTTGAAGATTACTTTTCTTTATTGTCTTTAAATTATTTTTAGGAAAGATGGTGGAGATGTTTACCATTGTTTTCTCCGTGGTTATGGATTTCATGTTGACGTTCACAGCCCTATCAAGGTTAGAGAGCCCGGTCTTTCTTATTATTTACTCTTAACTGGAGGTGAGGCTTCGAGAAAAAATATAGAATAATGCATTTCACACAGTGTGTTAGTGAATGCAACAATATTACCGAAATTTGAACTGGAGATACCGAGACCACGGATTGCACCGATAACCGTCACAACACCGTCATATCTTTTGGCACTACACATAAAAAAACAACTTTCTTTCATTTGTTTTCTGCCGCTTTGCAGGTTATTTAAAGCCAGAAAAATATTTTAAATTGTATTATTTTTAATTTTTTTTTTTTAGATAATAATGGTTTAGTGAT